>VZTL01077967.1:12390-24661 GCA_013400535.1 Scopus umbretta
AGTGTAAACAACTGAAACCAGGACATGGGCATAGAGGGTGAATTTTCAAGGACACTCAGCACTAGCTTAGCTCTGATTCTTTGGTGCAATTCCTGCTGACTTACTTCTGCTCGAGTAGAAATAGGCCAATGCCAATCAATGGCTTTGCCCAGTGAAAACTGCCAATGGGTTAAATCCTGCAACACGGAAGCTGAAGTGTTCTGGAAAGCACAGCAATTGCAGGCAAGAATGGGCTGTCATATATAAATTAAGAGGTAGATTTTTAAGCCTGAAGCAGTTGGGGTGTCCTCATAACTAGACAGTTTATGAAGAGTTTGGCTCAGGAGATGTCCATCCTCAGGGCTCAGCCATATGGCTGAGTTGTTTCAGACTAACAAGCCACTGAATCATAATATCTGAGTCTCTCTTCAAGCCATAACAAATAAGAGGTGCTTTGACTTAATTTAGTCCATAAAGATGGCACACACAGAGACAATTACTGAAGCTTTTCTGAGATGTTTTGCCTTAATCTAGTCCATAGTGAAAGATGGTGCATGCACAATTCCTGAAGCTTTTCTGACCAAGAAAGCCTCTTAAGCAGTGTTTATTTGGCACATATTTGGCAAACACCTTGTATGATCCCATCAAAACACCTTTGAAATAGGTCTTAATTCCAAGCACGTGGTCTGGAGTCCTTATAGAACACGAAAAGTACATTTTACCACATCTCAATCAGGACTTTGCTCAGTCACTATTTTGTTTTGACACAGTTTTGTGCATTTATCTGCAGGGGAAGGGGAATCATGGCATTAGTCTATTTCTTTCAATAAGACAATCTGTCATAAGTAAATAACTCATATTGGGAAACCCTTATTTCCCGACACTTTGCTAATATTGTTCAGTTAGAGTGTTTAAAATATTTATACGAAATCCTCATCTTTATTATAGACTCAGCTATGAAATGAGAAGCCTCCTTCTGCATACAAAAATTCTGCTAATTATGACACAATGGAAATCTACCACGGAGTTTATCTGAGAGGCTCAAGAATTGGTACAAATTGGTACAGAGCAGCTGGATGTAAATCAACAAGTCCTCCATGTTCTGGCACAGCTTTTCAGTTAGACTAATTTTCTCAGCTGAGAATTTCTCCCAGATCAAAAATCCAGGCTTTGGAGCAAGCACAACAAAAATATTACTAGCAGAGAGATAACATCTAAATCAATGATGAGTGCCCAGCATACATGACCACCTTATAGTTAAAATACGAAAGAAGGGCTTTTATTAGTTTTACAATTGTGACTAATATTTTCAAGTAATGCCAAATGTTTTACAGATGTTGATAGGAACAACTGCTGACTACAGTGTGCTCCAATCCAGAACTGAACCAAACACTTTGGAGAAATCCAGATCAGAACTTTGCAGCCGGCCTTCCTGTAAACCTAATCACAAACAGCAAAACACTGTAAATAATACTGAGCCAATCTAAAATCCTACATCCAATTCAACGTTTTGGGGAATTTGCTAACTTTGCTGATGGCTTCTTGTGAAGCAGTGAAGCAATGTTCTGCATCTTAAAGCAACACAACTCAGTGAAATTCCTGTCCTGGAGCTGCATAAAGAAAAGGGAATTTTGTTAAAGTGCTGGCACGGTATTGCTGTGATGTAATAGATGTTATGTGCTGCATTATATTAATTTGCACATCAAACATCTACTCTGTGGAAAAGAAGACACATTACATTCCAGTGTCTGATGAAGACAATGGTTTAAACGCAAGGAAGAAAATTCTGAGCACCAGTTTAAAATTCACTTTGTCTTCTTGAGCTAGACTGAGAGACTAACTGGTACTGCTTCAAGAAAGGACATTTTGTCAACTAAGAATAGCAAATGTGAGACTCACGGAAGACCAGTATGACAGAAGGCAGACTGCCACTCAGTCAGTCTCTGTCAACAAGACATAAGCAGGAGATATTTTCAAGTGTTCTGAGCAGTCTTACTCTGACTGCCCTGTCCAGGATGTATCTCACCTGTTCCACTTGGGACAAGACTCCAGAGACGTGCAGAGTTTATTGCAAGGAAATTATTTTTAATACAATGTCCAAAATTTTGATCTTTCCTTCTTCAAAACTGACCTCTTAAAGTTCATTGTAGCATTATGTCACATGCATAAAGTTTTAAGCAATCTGTTGAGGTAATAAATTTCTGATTATGGAAGTAACTCGTGAAGTATATAGAAGAAACATGATAAAACTAAAAACTATCTGTCTTCCATGTTGCACTCTTCCAATTTCATTTAGACATCTGCTTTCATACCTCTGTAGTTCGATACTGATTTTCAGCTTATGTAAAAGACTGGAAATATTTTGCTTCGGGATGGAAGAATTGTAGTGCACTGTGGCAGTTCTTGCTTAAAATGGCACATACACACCTCTGATTCTTGATCCAGATTCTGGGATGTAGAAGGCTTCTTCAGAATCACTGTTTTAAAGTCTCAGCAATATATTATATGGTAAGATTTCTACCCATCTTGACTTTGACACTAATAACATTTGTGACAATTTTCACATGAGCCAGCCCTAATATCAGATGCATTCATGTTTTCCATTACACCAGGGAAATGTCAAGTGATAACTGGAAAAGCCTAGATAAATGTCTTGCTAGTAAGTCAAACTGTGACAATTACCGATTTTCCAGGTGAGTTCAGGAATGATCAAGAGCATAGCAGGATTCAAAAAGGATTAGAAATGTATAAGGATAATAACACAATTATAGTGGATCAGAAGAAAAAACAGATATAAGAGCAGTCATGTATAAACTCATGAAGTGTTTTGGCCTATAGTCCCTCTTGAGCTCAGCAGCTTATTGGTGCTCCAAGCATCACCGTATGGCTCAGGCTGTACAGGACACACTACAGGATTGAGACTTTGGTTGGGAAGAACCTCCTGTTTGGAATGATTTTTCTATAACTATCCATTATGCATGTTCCTTGGGCTTATGGCATCTTGTCTTCCTGAAAAACAAGGTAGTGGAGGCAGCACCACACCAGATCATGAACAAAAATTAGCTGTGCTGAAGGCGGCAGCCTGTAACAAGAAGCAACAAATCACCTATTTGCCTCTGCATGGCGAGGAGATTAGCTGTTAGCTTGCCCAGCTAACTCTGCACGTCTGGGGAAAGGACAAGATTTCAAGGACAAGAGAAGCTAGATAGGGCCAGGGAGCCAGCCTCTTCAGGCTTGCTCTCTGCAAAGTGATGTTATGTTAGAGAAACCATTACATTCAAAACACAGTGTCCTTCTGGGATTGGTGAAATTCTGCTTTGCCCATAGGGCTGAGAAGCTGTAAACGGGCTTTGCTGGGACAAGACAAAGTTACATATTTGGCCATAAATTTGTGTGCTGCATGTATCCAAGCAAACTGAAGATGGCATCTGCACTTGTTTACCTGAGGAACGGCTTTCTTTTCTCAGAGAAACTGCAGGATTCATTTATGTGATGTATAAATACATCTGCAGTAAAAAATAAATACTGCAGTCATCTTCAGTGAAGGGGAAGTCTCCTTTTCCCAGTTCTCTTACAGTTCTGGGATGAGAAATCCAAGAGTCCTTGCAGAAAAGGAGTGTCTTGTTGTTGCTGTTAATTTTTACGGGAACTCTGAGTCATTCAGTGAAATTCTGCTGCTGGATAAAAGCAGTTTAATCTGAAATGTGAAGTTCTAGATTGCAACAGTTCAGAGTTTGTAATTTTTTTTTTTCCTGTAAACTCCTATTTACAACAATGAAGAGCAGCTGGATAAATTGGTATTTTATCGCATATTCACATAATTAATATTTATGTACATTAAATGGAATGGGGGAGCTAATGGCATGGGAGACAATATGGAATTACATAGCAATTTGGAACTCTATAACACTGTATCTTATTATACTCTAAAGAATATGTGGGGTTTGTTGATCCTGCTGAAGATGACAGGTTTTATTTATCTTAGGAAAAGTACAGTACATCCTGGTAGCATCTGCTAGGTCATCTTGTTCACTCTGTGCTACTCCATTAACGTGGCCTCATCCTGTTTGGGGAGACACAGGAGACAGGAAGAGGCATTTAAGACTCTGTGCCCTTATCCTCATTTTTGAAGGTTGCTAGCTGTGATAGAAGCACCTGTCTTCTAAAACCAGGAATGAGACTAGCTCTTCATGTGCATACACTTGAGTGCACACCCACACGTTTAATTTATCAAGTGCACATCCTACTGCCATCTCCTCAGCTAAATATTACAGGCAAACTCAAATCATTGTGCTGGATAACAGAACCACTACACTGCCACTGATCTAACCAGTGTGTGTGTGTGTTCATATATATATACATGTATATGTGTCTATATATATTTATCAGAAAGAAGAGAACCTTGAATATAGGACTCTGCCATACAAGATGAGCTGTGAGGAGATTGCTCTGTGGACTCTCAAAATAGCAGGATACTTTGCAGACATACAAACAACTTTTATTTTCATTGAAAGAGAGCAAGAAAACAGGAAGAATGGTTTCCACAATGCGGAAATCCACTCTTCTGTTTGCTTTGGGCATTTCTGGGTGAACTTGTCACATCTATTCATTTCAATGACATTCTGGTGGCTGCTGATACTGAAAAGATAACGAGATAGATGAGGTTCAGGTAAAAAAAGTGGCAGAGGTGCATTTGCATAATTTGTTTTCCTTCTGGAGATATTTATTTCTAACAAAGATGCAAAAAGCCTCACTGGGATTATCATGCAGCCATTTCCATAGTACTATGCACCACACATACACTGCACCACACATACACTGCACCACACATACACCAATAAGATGCAATGTTGCAACTTTAAAGTTATCCTTGATATTTTAATCCTTAGTCAAAATTTTAAACATGTGTTTTTTCCCTGTAGTTTTACACAGCTACAATAATCTCTTAATACCACTTAGTAAGAATACAAAAGGAATAGGCCTGAGATCCTCAGGAAGGTTCACTTACTGTAAAGTCTTGAATTACTATATTGTCACAAGCAACATCAGGAGACAGTAGTCCATATGAAGTTATGATGTCTTGGACTCAGAAAGAATAGTCCTCTCCCTTGGGCTCCTTGGTGTTATATCCAGTGGATATTCGCCTGTGCCACTCTTCCCCCACACTTTTGCTCAGTGCTCTGCCCTCACCCACATTTATCCTTCTCTTAATCTCCTTCAGGCAAAAGGCCAGATAAGGGAGCATGATGGATACTGTTACTGTGGTCATTACCATTGCTCACGAGTGACTGCCAATAACTGCATCTGCAACCTCATGGTATATTTATTGTTCCTTTTGGCCTCTTTCACCTCAAACCCTATGTAGTAATAACTGCACTTTTCATTCAACAGTCTTGCGCTGGTGAGGAAATTTTACAAACTGAAAACTGACTGCAGCTATTCCCTAAATACAACTGCCTCTGACATGGAAGGCAATAACCTTTAAGAGGACCAGAAGAGAGCCTGCTGCATGCAGCAAGTCCTTGCAGCAAGCAGAGAAAGTATGGCAGAGCTTTAGGTAAGTGGGATATAATTAGCCGTGTTGGAATTTGACCAGGATATCAGGGTTAACACCCCTGCTCCTATGAGAAGTGCTTTGGGAGTTCCTCAGCAGCAGGCAGCCAGGACCTCTTGTTTTCATCACATTCCAGGCACTACATGACAGCTACCCAAATACGCTTTGCTTTAATGAAACAGAAATGCACATATGATACCTACAATTTGGAACTGAGGTATGGACCTAATCCCAGAATGGACAAATTTGGATTTGTGAAATATTGAGAGTGAAAGAGGACTTCTGTATTTTGGTTCTGGACCGTAGCTATTGGGATATAGTAACAACAAAATCAGTGACTGGAAAAACTGTGGAGCCCATAGCTTTACTGAACAGCTCCATCCATCCGTAGTTGGCTGACAAGTCTAGAGGTGGGCTTTTCTTGCATATGGCTTTTATGCATCACCTGCACAGCTCTGTTTGAAAAGAGCTCCGGTCATGGGCATTACACAGCGCTCCAGACTACACATGGAGATAGCTGTGCAGGCAGGAGTCCTAGTACTTTATTGCACTCAAGAAGACTTCTCAGCCAATTCCCCTGCATGTGTCTTCCAACTACTTATGTTTTTGTATTATATGATCTGTTCTAGTTCTTCCACTATCAGCTGGTCGCCTTCCTGAGGTCTTTTCTAGCCCCAGGCTTTTATTACTTTCCGATGAGTCATGCATACCACAGATCGATGCAGCTCTGCCCTACCCAGGAAGACTGCAGGGCCAAACAGCTGCTGGTGGTGGGAGGAATGAAACTTCTTTAATTCCTCCAGTAAGTCTCTGCTTGCTACCAGCAACTACTGGAGGGTTATGGAAAAGTGGCCAAGAATTCTGCACCGATTAGTGTATGGACAGAGAGATTTGTTTTATAGCCATATTTTCTGTAATCCAGAATTATTTAAACTGGGTGAACTGTATTCCCTTAAACTCAGACTAGTACATTTGTCACAATTCTATTATTCCTCCACTGACAGAGATTGTGAGCACTGGTAGAGTTTCGACTTTCCTATTTTATACATGTTTCCGTATGTTAAGCATGGAAGAGAAATGTATAATTTGTCTCCCAAACATATTTCCTCCTCTGAAATGTGAATGTATTACACGTAATCATATTCCAGGGCAATATGATTAGACAAATTACTGCACTTTAAAAAGGGACATTAAAAATTACCTCCCCATCTTTATTAGATCACTTTTTCTCCTTCAGGTATGTTTGGCTTGCCAGAAAAATTATGCTTTTCATTCTGAACTCAGGCTTCCCAAATTCAAACAGATCTATGGGTCAATAGATGAATGAGAAAAGGATTGACAGAATGATTCAGATCCTTTTTGACACCTCAGCATCTTTGAATTATTGCTTACGTCAGGCACTGGCTATGCCTGACAGTGAAAGGCTAGGAACAAGCACACAGTTCAGACGATGACCTGCGTGCAGGAATTCAGATAACCTTCTGGTAGCTCTGCTCTGCTCCATGTGCAATGAAAAAAGAACATAATTTTTTTACCACTGAAGTTAAAGCAGGAAAGTAAGCCAAAAGTCAGCCAATGCAATGAGTCAGAAATGTTTGATATTCGCTTTACATAGCAGAGTGAATGTGAAACTTTCTTTTGGTGTTTTATGCCAGAAAGTGTTTTGGAGACTAACCGTAGGCAATATGTGCCAGGGCAATTGATTTTGCTACATGGTTTTTAAAAACAATACTGCCATAACTACCTGGCTAGAAAGGGCTACGCGGCAGCTGGTGTCTTCTCTCTGGTGGCTCTGGGCAGCAGCAGAGGCCAAGGACCCCACACGGGCTTCTGTGTCACCACAAGCCTGCCACGTCCCCCTCCAGCCACAAGGAGCCCAAGAGCAAAACTGCAGCTTCACAGGTTTGCCCAGGCTCTGTGGGAGGACGTGCATTCAGCAGAAAAAGGAAATTCTCTCCTTTTCAGATCCATGGCACTTTTAATAAACTGTTTGTAGAGCTGAGCAGGTAGGTTTTGGCCTTAAAAAATCACCATGGACCACAAAGCTGAAGAGCAAAAAAAAGGTAGCAATAAAATTGAACATCCACATGACTCATAATCCACAGCAGCATCTCGGTTCCCTTTGGAGACAGCCCCTGACATGCCTGAGCTGGCCCCCATTTCTGGGCACGGAGGGTTACATGTGGCTACTGCAGCAGTGCAGCCACAGCCCTGAGCCCCCAGGGTTGGGGGCCCTTTGCAAAAGCCCTTTGCAGAACAGGGACCTCCTGCTCCATCCACTAACTGTGGGGCATTGGGAGCTGGACCAGTGACTACAGGGAGAGATGTTTGCGCTGGAGTTAGAGAAAGAGTAATTAAGAGAAATAATATTAAAACAAATGGGAACAAATGAGTGGCTGAAATACAGCAGCACCTGGTGAGGTGGAGGAGGTGGTGGCCAGTCCCACACCGCTGGCTGAGCGCTGCTTTATGCCACGGACAGGCTTTTGTGCCTCTTCAGGCTCAGTGGCTTTGAACAAGGGTCACAAGTACAGGGACAATGGCTGTCAGGCTTTGCCTGTGGCTGAAGGCAGATGTCCAGACTAGTTGAAGACATCTGGTGGGTTCAGGGCAGTGGAGCAGAGATGTGTGGGTATGGTGACCGCCTCTCAGCTGGGGGTCTGCTGGAGCTCAGCAAACATACAGCCTGGCCACCATCACTGCTGCTGGTGGGGTGCCACAGCTATACCTCCTTGCGCTGGCAAATTCAGCCGTTTCATGGGCAGCCAGGGGATGGCAAAGCTCTCCAGCCTGGCTGGAAATGGCTGGGTGGCAACCCTCAAAGTAGACCATATAAATGTCACTGTGTAGGGACCACGTTTTCTCTTCTGTTTGCATGGCAACCAGCACATTACTGGCACTCAATAAATATCAGCTAACATGAACTGTTTTGTGTCTCACATCAGGGCTCTTTGTGTATACTTTAACTCCTGCATTCTCCATCTTTTTAAGGGCAATTGACAGAAAGCTGTAAGTAGGAGGGCCTTGGCTGGTTGCTGGGCAGGAGAATAGGAATGCCTCAACACTGGTCCATGGTCTCCATTGTAGCCTGAGGCAACTCAGTCAGCGTAACTCCAGATCAACTTCCACTTGTGTAAAGTGGGGATAATACTTTCCCTTTCCCAGGCGAATAATCAGTCCATTTGCACTGTGCTAGGAAAATCTAAAAATGCTTACTGAGCATAATGACATGTCTTCCCTGGAAATCCTTAGAATGATACATTTGAAAATAACAGCACATCAGCAGAAAAGTACTGACTTGGTCTGCGCAGTCCTAGATGTGCTGTAACAGGAGGCTTCTCTGCTGACAATACTATCACATGTAACTGGCACAGCAAGGGCAAATGGGTAAAATACACAGGGTAGGTCTTTTTTGGTTCTTGACTGAAGTGGATTACCTCAGTCCACAGGACTTCTTTTCTCTCCATGAGGAATATTGTGACATGGGATTTTGCTCCCTGATTTTTCTATGTAAAAATTTGTTGAAAATTCAAATAACTACTTTGAAATAGGTCATAGACCATCCGTGCAGAAAAGTGAACTGTATTTTAACAAAGTGTAATTACATCTACTCACAGATGGTATTCTGAATTTTGGAAAGCTGGTTCTGCTTTAAGGTTTAGCGCTTGGGATTAAAGACAATACTGTATAACTTAAAAGATTTAAGAATTATACTGCAGGCAGTCATGCTATAATAAGCTTTAGATCAACAGTTCATATAGCATCATGGGATTCTCAGCCGCCCAAGAGAAAGAGTCCTAATATACTGTAACCTACAACTTTCCCCTTGAAATGTCTTAGTTCTATGAAGCAATAAACCAGCCTGGACTAAGTTACTGAAGGTCTTTGAAGTACTGGAAGACCCATAAATAAGGTGAGTACTTTGGAAGGGGGGGTTCATTTTGTGGTGTACATATACAACTATTTCATAGTCAAGTTGATTTGTAGCTGCCTGTAAGTCAGTTTCCTGGGAGCAATAAATCTTAATTCAAGCAAAACTAAAATGCCACCAGTATTTATTTCATGCATTTTTTACCCCATCAAGAAAAAAAATGTCAGCATTCATGTAAACTGTTCTATGCCCAACTTGCAGCTCTGCGCTAAAATTATGGTTTGTAGTATGAAATTTTTATAAATCTAAATTGTAAACATTGGGTAACAGATGTATCATTGCATGGCCAAAAAAGAGTGGTAACTGTCACTGGAGAAATAAAACTGAGTTATTGTTTCCAGTTTCAAAAGAACAGCAACAAGTCTAAAAAACTATATGTGATCTTTGTCCTTCTTTCCCCTCAGACACCTGCACTCATCTAATGTTTCACTGAGCCCTGAAAAATAAATGCATAGCTTCAGTCTCCTAATCCATGTGGCTCCAGAGACCACTGTTACATGAGAACTTAAACTGATGATGCTGAGCGTCCTAGGGGCAGCTTAATCTTTTTTAATTCAAATCAACTGAGTCCCATGTGGCGCTAGGATGATACTCTATATGCTGCAATCAGACTGACCTAGACTTCTTGTGCTCTAAATGATTAATGAAACTGCCTCCTAGTTTGTTTCTATGGTGATCTGAAACTTGACACTATGTAGGAATCTGCCATTCACGCTGAATGAATTGAGGAGGAGGTAGCCCAGGAACAAAACTCCATCAGTTGTACAGAGAAGGCTGAATTTTAAGTCATTAGTCTCCTTGTACTTGGGTTGTTGACTCTTGAAAATAAGAGTGAGATAAAATATCCTAGTTAATATAACTTTAATTGGGTAGTTTACTAGTCAATTGTTTCAATATTAGCAAAAGAAGTTACTCTGAAAACAGCTTTCTGTGGGTTTTTTTGATGGGCAAATGTGGGATAAAGATAGAGCAGTAGTTACAGAGGGTTTGCAGCTCCCTATAAAGATTCAACTGTGAATGTTCTGCAATGCCTTTAAATACTGTAAATAATGCTCTAAGAAAAAAATAAATCACAACTTAGGAAATAAATCTTTCTTCAGGTTTTATTGAGTCCATGAAGAAGACTTCAGGATTCTTGTATCTGCATTTTGATACTGCCATTTCAAATAAGGAGTGATTTAATTCACTTCAGTGTTTTGAGGCTTTCAGAGCCAATAAATGCCTTCTACTTTTATTTCCAGAGGGAGAACATTACCAATATTTTAAATCATAGTCCCTGAACCACTGATGAGTATTTGCAGTCATGCTTAGGTCTATCTATAGTGGTAAAGTAAAAAACACTTGAGAGAGCATCAGTAAGTTAGCATAGCTTCCTCACCAGCCACAACACCGTTAAGCCCAGCTCAAACCAGCTGTCTGAATTTTTACTCAGCATCTAGACCCAGTGTTGCAGCCCATGCTGGATGCCAAGAGACTACTGCTAAACTGTGGGCAGTGCTCGCTTTAGCTATTTACTGAAGTTGACTTGATTGCGCTACTGCTGTAGCTAGACTGCCTTTAGAGCAAGCCTCATCTTTCCTCCTTCCTGTTCCAAGGCAAACACATTTGAGCCCTTGTTCAGTCAAACCGCAGTGACCATCTAAAGATGTGTAAAAGCAAGCACACACCAGGTTTTTCTGAAGATGATGAGAGCATTGGAGCCCTACCAGTTCAGAGATAATTTGCTGGTCCTCTTTCTGCCTCTGTCACTTAACATATTGCCTCCCTTCCAAACTCCTGACCGCTGAGCACACCTGCAATTTTGTCCTTTCACCAAAGCCTGTCTCTCCACCAGCACAGGGAGAGATGCTGCTGCTTTTTTCCTTTCCATACTTGTTTAAAGGGAACACTGTTGCGCTGCTTATTTGCCTCGGGTGAGGCTATCCCCGTACTGATCTCACTACATCTCTCAACAGTTTTTCAGGAGGGCACAGCACACCCAAATCATCTCATCACTTCATCTGGAATCAATCACTGTAGGTCCACCAATGTCAAGAAAACTATGCTCATTTGCATCAGCACGTGACCTGGTCCTATCTCTTTGTGATCTTTAGATCAACAGTGCTCCCGTTGGGATTCACAATCTCAGAGGAGTCTAAACCCACTTTCTAACGTATTAAACTAGTGTCTGCCATTTTTCTTTCCTGTCATAAACCACTCTGTGACTACTGACCCAAATTCATAACAACTCAGATTCTTGTGATATGGGTCTAGGCATTTTTCTTAATATTGCACCCTGCATTCAGAGAGTTTAAGAATACAGACTAAGCAGATGGTATAATTGATATATTTCTTAGTAAATCAGTTAACTTTGCAGATGTAAAATATTTAATGCCCAGGATTTTGAAAGAAACCTGAAGTACTTAGTATTCTCAACTGTGATTCAATAGACATTTCACCCTGTACTTCTTCAACTCTCTTTGAAAATCCTACTTTAGGCTATTGCCAGATTAAGATATTATCGCAATTGTTTGCATTTTCCACAAGCCTTACTTGGGATCACACAATACTGAAAGTACTTCAGTTTTCATTTTTAGAGGAAAAGGCAGAGAGAAACAGAAGTCCTTTAGGATTTCCTAAACAATAAAATATAATATGCTGCACCCGGATTCCATTTTTAAGGCAGTCCCTTATATGAAGGAAGAGTTTGAACTAGTTTTGAATATCTTTGATTAGCAATACCAACTCTATAAGTACATGTCTCACTGAGGTTTTCGGAAGGATTATTGGAAAAATAAGTAATTTTCCTTGGGAAAAAAAAAAAAAAA
>VZTL01077970.1:1296-23776 GCA_013400535.1 Scopus umbretta
AAAAACCAAACCATTTATAAAATAGCAGATGAGTACATAGTTTTTTCCTTCTAACATTTGCTGCATTCATTAGGCACAAAAGGGAATACTTGACTTCTTTTCTTTGGACATACTACCACAGCACAAAGAAATCTATTTGCTGACTGGACAACAATTTCTTGTAAGTGGAAAGAAGATAAAGGATTTTTGCACTTTGACAACTAAATCAGCATGCATTTCACCTATAATTGCAGAAATTCTGATGCCTAGGACTTCTGCACAGTGACAGAGAGAGCAACATATGCAAAAAAATACATTATATGTATGTATTACAGTAGCTTTTCATTTCATTAACATTAAATAGATACAGTTTAATACAAAATTCAACCTGCTTTTGTGCCTTTTTGCCAGCCAGCCCTTCTCCAATTTAAAAAGCTTCAGCATGCAAATTCTAGGCAACCTGAACATGTAAGAAGTATTTACACTTGTGATTTTATTTACATTTACAGATAATGTATATAATTTCTTTGTCCTTATGAAGCTCGCTAAATTGCTATGCATATCTTATTATAAGCTGTTTCTAAGAATTAAAATACTGTATCTCTAGTATCTCTGTGTATTCTGATATAATATTTGAGTGGGTCATTTCATATTTTGATTGGCTCCACTAATTTGGAGCATACCAATTTAAAGCATAGTTTTCTTTAAGATATTTTTTCCCCTTAAATCAGTTTTTGTCATGGGAAAAATTACATAAAAGGCAGCCACTTGCCATTTCAGGACATCAAAAGCCTGAGAATATATAACTTATATTGTTAATCTGGTCACTGCTAAAAATGTGACCCTTTTTCTAAGTTGAATTCATTTATCTTCAGCTTTTAGAAAGCCTTGTTATGATCATTTCTGATATACTAAAAAATCCTTAAGTGGATAATGTTTTGTCCCTGTGAAAGTGCTTCTAATCAATTCACATCTTAATCTTTTTTAAAAACTAAATGGTCTAAAGTCCTCTGGATTTCTCCCTGTGGGGCATTTCTCTGGCTTTAAACTTTCCATGAAATTAAAAGGTGGCAGATTTCAAGTGGGTTAAGAATTGGCAACTTACATTAAAAAACATTTGTATTTACTTTTTCTTTCTTATGCATAAATTATTTTTATAGCCTTATTTCTTAACCTAGTCACATGTGCATCAGTAACCAACCAACAAAGCAATGCTCTCTATTTTGAAATGTAACATCTTTCAGAGTTTACATGGAGAAAGAAACAACACGTAGAAGTAGTAAACAAAGCTCTGACATCAATGCTGTTGCAACCAGTTCTTGCTCATCTTTTGACTCTGCACTTCATCCTTATTTTGCCTTTTCTCTTTTAATATTTGCCTGTTGTCTCTCTCTATTTCTTTATTCTCACTCTTTGCTGAGCTTAATATTCTATTTTCTAATCTGCATTTTTATCTGTATTTCTTCTTTATCAACTATCTTACATTTTCCTCTATTCCTCTTTCCCAGAACCCTATTTCCTTCCTGCATACTTCCACTCATTTTCCTTTTTTCTCTTCCAACCTTTTCACCTTTTTGAGGTCCTTCTTTTACTAAACTCTGTGTTTTTCCACTGGGCTGCATGATGGAAATAGACAGTCCTATAGGACTTCCAAAAATATACTTTGTCATTAATAATCAAGTCTTTGAGGACACACCCAGTGCACACTCAAAAGTCAAAAAAACTGTTGTGTTTTCAACATTGATGAAAAATCCTGTGAGGGAAGGTCTGATCATGATACTATCTTGGCAATGTCTGCTGGAATAATGAGTATGTCTGTGAGGTAAGGAAAAGTCTCGTCCTGATTCTCCTTAGCACATCAAATGTTCACAAGCAGACTCCCCAGTGATGATTTGGGTGATTTGAGCTTTACAAACTATTTAAATTGTGTTATTGTATCTCAAACAGTGATAAAGTAACAGAGGGAAAATAAATGAAAGTGCTCTTCATAGCTTTAGAAAAAGGGAATTTGGAAAATATTTGTAAAATATGTTCTTTCCTGTATCTAATCCTTCTTACTTAATGATATTCTGAACTATTGGTTGAATAAACTTTATGAAGAAGAAAAAAATATTCATTTAAACTCTAAAGTACAGTACCAGTCACATCAGGGGCATAAACAAGGCTATGTGTCAAGAAGTGCAGCAAACTTGTTATTATCTTGTCCTACATACTCACTTGTCCTACACTACTCAATTCTGGTAGGAAAGGAATCAAAGAGGGCAAAATATTTTCTGTAGTCATCTTTTGTCCCCTCTTTAGCTTTCATACAATTATTTGGAAGAATTCTTTAATGTTTACATGGATAATTTCAAATATTATTAATAATAATTCATACATGAGCTGCTTTAGACTTATGAGTATTACAATACCCTTTATTATTTGGACTTTTAAATCTTCTTACTGTTTTGTTTTGTTTTTTGTTGTTGTTGTTGTTTTCTGTTTATAGCCAATATTTGATGCTTCGTATTCTATTGCTCTAACTTTTTTATGTATGTCGCATTGTTTTGGGACATTTAACTCTCTCTAGATTCTGCCCTGGGGCTCCTTAACTACAGATTAATGTCAAAACAAAATATGTATACATGTCCTTGAGTTACATAAGGAGGAACATACTTTGTTATTTTGATGCTGGCATAACATTTTGGTATTCTTTCATTCCTACCTCTTGCCACTGAGAAGCTATGTTTATGTTATACCTTTGTCAGGAAAAGATCCACCCCTATAGTTGACTTGTACATACTATTAAAACCAACAGGAGATATTCAAGTCTAACTTTACATTAAGAAAAAAATTGTGATATAAACAATAGATATTAAGAAGCTTAGTGGTATAAGGGTTTATTCCCACTGGTGGTCAATATCCTATAACAGCTCAATTATCTCAGCAAGGCTCGTGTTGTTTGATCTTCTTCTAACATGTTGTATTGCATTTATATCCTGCTGAGTTTCATTGTGCTTGTTAGCTCTAAGTAGCAACTTCTCCATCAACAGATGTTTTCTGTGATAGTTCTTTTTGTCTTCTGTTATTACCATTAGTGTTTTAGGAAAGTCTTGACTATAAGTAACTGCCTGAGTGTGGAAAAAAGCCTAAAGGAAGTACAGGTCATGTAAGATTCCAACTGTATATTCTTTCCCAGGAGTGCAGAAGTGGTAAATTATTACCTGAAAATGAACTTTCATTTTTTCAAAAATCTACTCAATCATGGGAAGCAAATAATTTAGGTGGCTTTCCTCTTCACTGTGGAAATTGATTGCTTGAAATGATATCTAGCTTTCAAACACCACAAAAATTTTACTTAGTTATCTACTTTCCTCATCATAAGTGTTGGAGAATTTTTTTTTAAAAAAAAGCTTTAGCAATAAAATCGGTTGTGGCAATCTGTAGTGCAATATTACAGTATTGCTAAAAAAATGATGAACAGTAGTATGCTAAACATATTCTATGATGTGCATCAAATAAATTTCATAAGTGATCCATGAATACTATTAGTGTCTCGGAATCCTAACTACCGCACATTAACAAAAGCAGTCATCATACTTTTAATAATACTAATACAAACATTACAATTAATAATAAAGAATAATTTGTCCCTGAGCACTCAGAATTTACACAGTGATACATCAATCAACAAACATAGTAACATCTTGAAAATCTGTAAAATCCATCATTCAGATAACTTGCAGGGTTTCAAAAATTAATGAGTTCTCTTGACATCTCTATAAAGCAGACAAATATTCTTTCCCTTATTTTTACAGACAGGGAAATGAAGACACAGAGACACTAAGTGACTAGTGCAAGTCTCTTTCAGGACTGAAAAATAACTCAGATTTTACTTTTTTTTTCCTGTTCTTTATTAATCATAAAAATGAGTGTGCCTTCTGAAGGGAACTTAAGATTTATTTTAAACTAATTCATAGAGAACTGCTAAAATTGTTCTCTAGCTTCTTGATTTAGCTGTCACTTCCCTTTCTTACCTCATTTTTAAATAGTAGAAGTAATTTTCACTGACCTTAAAAAGCTTTGGATCATGCCTTGCTTGTTTACATGCTAGGGTTTAGAAATGTGGATAAAAAAGAGCAGGTAAGAGAGTACATAACTACATTACTCTGAATATTTAAGTTTAAATTTGCCACAACAGTGACTTGCCTGTTGACTTCTAAAATACAACTTTTCCACTCGATATACATATACTCATTTCAGTATATTCACATGAATATAATTTAGGTTATGACAAATGTGAAAACAGTACGGCCCTCTATGTGGGAGGGGTGAATTTCATCCACAGAAGATGAACTGTTTAAGTGGCTTGACTTCTTCTTTTGAGAAACAGAGGAAAAGATTAACATGCTTAGCTGATATCCACCAAAATTGCTTTCTTGCAGAATTCCTATACCAACCTATCTCCTTTGAAGAAGTAGGTTTTCCCAACATCTTCCCACCAAATTGCTGAATCAATGCCATGGGAAGGAATTCCACTTCCAAGTGTTATCAAATCATGAGGATAACCTGGCTGGAGGGTAGTGTCCTTGAAAACCCAGAACTTGTTACCTGTACAAAAGCATATATATACACATACATATATGCATGTTAGTCTTCAGAACTCTCAGTATTAATATTAATATACTCCTAAGAAATAAGAAAGACTCCCAAAGGGTTATAGTGGTTCTGCCAAACACAATGAAATGAAAAATGTTCTATCACTGCAGATAATGCAAAATTAAATATGCCTTACAGACACCTTGCATCTATAAAGTACCTTTCATTCAATAAGCCCACAGAATATTTTGATACCAACTATATAGGGAGCAAACACAGAATGAAAATGAAGTCATCTCAAGAGGCTTTGTGGTTGACAATGTAATATATTTACAGCAATACTACACAACAGTTTTACATTTCATGAGAAAAAAAGAGTGAATTTTAAAACAAAATGAGGTAATAAAACATATAAATAAATAAAAAATATAAATTCCTATCCTCATAGAGACCATATACTTTTATTACTCTGTACTCTCCTTCTCATCAAAAAGTTAAATTACTTATGAAGGATGCACAGATTATTTCTGAAATGACCATACAATTTAATTTTTTTTAAATCATATTTTATTTATTGTGGCCTACAGAAAACAAACTGAGATTCTGAAGTCCCAGGGTGAAAACCTAGTGTTTCTGAAACTAATGGGGGGTTGCCTTTAGTACCAGTGGCAATAAGATTTAATCTTTGGTTGTGGGTGACAAATCATTCAAAACCTCCCAATTGACTTATTACAGGCCGATAATACAAGGTAGTTGTATGACTCTATCTGGTGTTAGCACAGTGTCTACACAAACCTCAGGTTAACTAAATCATCTTAAATACAAATAATAGTTTCGTGCCTCCTGGACAGCAACGCTGTGTTTTGAACCCCGCTGTTGCATTTACTAGCTAAATATATTGTCTATAATGGGATGTGCTTGTCTACAGAAGCAGCAGTTGCACCAGCATTTTGTAGTGTAGGCCTCTCCCTGTGACTGTTTTTGGAGAGGATGCTTCCTGTGCTCTCTCTTGTAACTGGACAGCTTACCACATGTATTGGGTCTCCCTGGCAAGGTTTTGGTAGCAGTGGGGCTACAGGGGTGACTTCTGTGAGAAGCTGCTAGAAACTTCCCCTGTGTCCCATAGAGCCCATACCAGCTGGCTCCAAGACAGACCCACTGCTGGCCAAGGCTGAGTCGATCAGCGATGGTGGTAGCACCTCTGCGATAACATATTTAAGAAGGGGGGAAAAAAAACAACTGGGCAATTGCAGCCGGAGAGAGGAGTGAGAAGTGAGAGGAACAACTCTGCAGATGCCAAGGTCAGGGCAGAAGGAGGGGGAGGAGGTGCTCCATGTGACAGAGCAAAGATTCCTCTGCAGTGCATGGTGAAGACCATGGTGAGGCAGGCTGTCCCCCTGCAGCCCATGGAGGTTAACGGTGGAGCAGATATCCACATGCAGCCCATGGAGGACCCCACACCAGAGCAGGGGGATGTGCCAGAAGGAGGCTGTGACCCTGTGGGAAGCCCATGATGGAGCAGGCTCCTGGCAGGACCTGTGGACCCATGGAGAGAGAGCAGGTTTGCTGGCAGGACTTGTGACCCTGCAGGGAACCCACACTGGAGCAGTCTGTTCCTGAAGGACTGCACTCCGTGGAGGGGACCCATGCTGGAGCAGTTTGTGAAGAACTGCAGCCTGTGGGAAGGACTGATGTTGGAGAAGTTCATGCAGGACTGTCCCCCATGGGTGGGACCCCATGCTGGAGCAAGGGAAGAGCGTGAGAAGCTCTTCCCCTGTGAAGGAAGGAGCAGCAGAGGCGACGTGTGATAAACTGACCACAACCCCCATTCCCTGTCCCCCTGTGCCACTGCCGGGGAGGAGGTAGAGAAAATCGGGAGTGAAGTTAAGCCAGGAAAGAAGGGAGGGATGGGGTAAAGGTGCTTTTAAGATTTCAGTTTATTTTTCATTATCTTACTCTGATTTGATTGGTAATAAATCAATGAATTTCCCCAAGTTGAGTCTGGTTTGCCCATGATCGTAACTGGTGAGTGATCTCTCCCTGCCCTTATCTTGAACGACAAGCCTTTCATTATATTTTCTGTCCCCTGTCTGGTTGAGAAGGGGAATGATAGAACAGTTTTGGTAGGCACCTGGCATCCAGCCAGGGTCAACCCACTACACCTCACCAGCCCACAACTCCAGTTTCCCAGCTTCAGTTTGCTCTAGCTTCCTAGCCAAGTTCTTCTTCACTGAACACTTCCACAATTATCTCACCTGGTTCATCATCTCATATTAAGCCTTAATCTAACACTTTCCCCAATAACTGTGTTGTCCTTCAGACTCTCTACTAGGGTCTTTTCAACATACTGTGCCTCCTGTCTTGTTCTTGCAACTATCTTCTCCTTTTTGCATTTTTGCTTTCTTCTAATTCTTTTTCAAAATACACTTCTCACCTGTGTCTTTTCAGTAGAAACTTCTCTTTCAAACACAGACAGCTTTGGCTGAAAAAAGGGAATAAAGATCCTCATATACCCCCTAGAAATAGGGAAAAGGGAGCATAATTTGCATTTTAGTACTTACTTGAAGAGCTTGCTTTGAGGACTATCTTCTCTTTGCATTATGTCCTCTAGGCCACAGGGACACTTTTTCTGAGCTAGACTATAGGCTCCATTGTGTAGGAACCATATGTTTATTTTTCTTCAAAGCACTATGTTCACCTGTGTTTCCAAAAAGCATTGCTACTTTTCAGTAACAATAACACTGAAGAAGATACTGTGATGTAATGTAGACCCTTCTGAGCTACATCACAGAAAGGTCTAGAGAAGATCCATGAACATATATACTTCACTTTGGTCTATTGTTATTTATGATGATGATATTTAAAATATAAGGGTAAAAGTTTGAAAATATATTTTGCCCAAACACTTTGGAAAGAGATCCTAAGAGATAAAGTCATGGTTGTTCATATTAGCTATTTTACTTACCTGTAAGGCTAGGCAGGATGTTACACAGACTTCAGAGGTTAAGGCACTGTGCTGTATAAATATTTTATAAGGAAATGCAATATTACCCCAAAGATCTAGGATCAGGTGTATGCCAGAGTCACCAAGATGGAAAATCCAGAAAGCTGTTTTGCAGTTGGTTTTGTATTTTAGCTATGCCTCAGTAATATTAAATGTTTGTTTAAAGGGAGGGGTTTTTTTTAATCTCCCTTATTTGTATTGTAGTGATTTAAAGCATGTTTTCATTTTATCACAGTTTTAATTAGGAAAGGTGATATAGTTTCAGTCCCTCGCATGCTGGGTTTCCAGAGTACATTTTTTATCAGCTTCTTTACAGGTGCTTGTCACCCTCTTGCATGCACAGACACTACAGTTTACTTAACCAATCCATCTTCTCCCCCCTGCTAGCTGAATGAAGAAAGGGTTCAAAGAATGAGTATGTACACAGGCATTTGAAGTACTGAAAATAAAAGAGACACAGAAATCTATGAAGAACAGTCATGGAAAGCTGAGGTCTTTGTTGACCTGGGCTTGAGGTCTGTGTTGACCTGGGATTGAGGTCTGTGTTGACCTGACATTTACCTTTACTGAGATTCCTTACAAAATTAACTTATAGGATTTGATCATGACAGTGGTGAGCATCTCCAGTCATTCACTGTCTCTTCTCCTATGTGGTTTATCTTTTTGCCAATTCACATGACTGGACACAGAAGGCTTCAGACGGTAATGGCAGTTTCAAATGCAACGTTAAGAGAAGTCATGCATTTTGGACCTTACTAGTTGGTACTTATGGTGTGAACAACAGATGGCATCCAGTGAATGATACTGAGCCAGCTCATTTCTGTTTCAGAAGATCATTCAAAATGACAGCTGTTGCACAGCATTGAGAGGCATATGCTGTGATGTATGTAATGCCATTGCCTTTCTCTGTGCCTCACAAGGAATAAAACTAACAGCAATTTTTAGGAATAGTTCATTATCAGCCATATCCAACAAGTTAAATTTAGTTATTAACAAGATCACATCATACCAAAATAAGGGTTGAGCGCACACCGTTATAAGCGACAGCACCACTGAGCCAGGTATTTGTTGCGCATTAAGATATACTGAAGTAGAAGGAAAGTGTAGATGTGGGAACACGACTTAAGAAACTAAATTCTTCTTCACATAATTTCTTACTAAGAAGCAAATTCTTTCTGAGTAAATAGAGAAAAGGTAAATTTAACTGTGTTTTATGGAGACAGTAAGGCATTGAGAGCTCTAACATATGTGAGCAAGAATTCTATTGATTCTAACTAGAGGGAATTGTGTTTAACATTTGCTTTGGAAGACATGTTTAGTCTGTTACAACTGTGTTGATTGTTAATGGGAAGGACTGTGTACAAGAAATCCAAAAGTTCCATCTGGCTGACAGTTTTCACTTCATTTTTTGTTTGTTTGTTTGTCTCAGGGGGTTTTAGGTGGTTTGTTGTTGGTTTTATTGTTTTATTTTGGTTTGTTTTTTTTCTCTTCAGCTTCTGTCCCTCAGCTGGAGGAAAGTGGGTGTCTGTTGATCAGAGGATTTCCGAAAAGAAGAAAAAATGAGAAGCTTTCACCCTCAGAACCGAATGTGAAGAGGAGTTAAAGCTGAAAATCCATGCAAAAGAAGCCTGACTGGGGTGAGAATTAGCTCCTTTTATTTCTAAGTTATATTTATGTATCTTAATATGTATTAAAAATGAATGCTTAAGTCAGTATGCTTTCATTTAGCTCATATTCTACTTCCACTAGTAAAAGTCAATACACTTCATTAATTGTGATTATAATACAAATAAAGAATATGTGACAAAACTCGAATAGTTATAATTTGATCCTTCTTACAGATAATTGATGCTTGTTCAGAATGCTAACCTATGCCCTTGCAGAAATCACCACTCTATTTATTTTACACAGTTGTTTTTTAAGGTCTGGTTGGTGGGTTTGTTATTCTCACAAAGAATAAAGCACCACATGTTTCATGAAGTCTGGCCAACCTTCAGACTGTTTCATCTCTCTTCTTTTTTTTCCCTAATGTAAGACCTAATATAATAACAAGCAGGATGGTAAGGTCACAAGCTGAGAATGAAGCAAGTGATAAAAAAGTCAAAATGTCTTACTTTTTGCAATAATGCTTTGTTAAATATCATCACTGTAGGGAAACAATTGAGGAAGATGAACTGTGACTGCAATTATTTGAAGTTTCTCAACATCTATCTCTAACATTCTAAAAAAAAAATACTGGAAATAAAGGGTATCTGTATTGCTATGCTTCATTTAAAATATTGAATATGTAACTCTAGATATTCTTCAGACTAACTACCTACTGACTATTGCAACCAATTACACAGCCTTTAGCAACTGTAGTTCTTCCTTTGTAGAATCAGAATGCTGAATAGTTGTGCTCCTGGGCTGTCAGCAAATGAATTTTTTGTTCATGTTATATGCAATTATGATACGTGTGTAGTGCAAGACCTGTGTGGGATATGGCATATAATCACTGTAATAGTTACAGTGCTGAGACAAATTCTCACAAC
The DNA here is from genome assembly GCA_013400535.1 of Scopus umbretta. NCBI lineage: Eukaryota > Metazoa > Chordata > Aves > Pelecaniformes > Scopidae > Scopus > Scopus umbretta. Next base: position 11,389 of record VZTL01077970.1, read on the forward strand.
TTTTAGGAATTATATTCAATTGAAATGAGTTAAAATTTTAATATCTACTTCTGCAAGGCTTTTTTCTCCAGTCACCCTTGCTCTTAATTTTGGTCTTTCAAGCCAGGATCAGTGTCTTCTTACTAGTATCCCCAAATTACTATTCATGCTTCTTTTTTTTCATTCTCTGTTTCAAACATTAATTTTCTGTCATTTCTCTGCTCCTTGATCTGACACTATAATAAATCTATTTTTAAAAATAAAACTGTCAAACAGTGGGATATATGCAGTTGAAAGTTATGATGGTGGCACTGGTAGTATGAGTTTTACAGCAGCCCTTCTATTGCTACATTTGGTTTACCATAACATTCAACAGCACAGATGGCATGACAGTTTCATTTTTAGCACCATATAAATTCCCACAGGTACACAGAATAAATTTTACTATTCACATTTCCTCATTAAAAAAAAAGGAAAAAGTATCATTCCGGTGCCATCTTCTTATTATCATTCAGCATGGACAACAGCAGTGAATAATAACAAGAATGTAAACATCTGCTTTTTATAAGCAGCCATCCACCAGATTGCTATGTACTTTATGAGCATTATGAAGCACAAGCAGACAGGCCAAGTATCTTAAGCCACCCAAAATGAGCAGGCATCACTCTGAACTACAAGCACGCTACTGAATTTTTACAATTGTTTTTCCTTATGTAAATAAATATTAATTTAAAAAAAGGAAATAAAAGTTAAAATGGTAAAATTTTAAAATAAATCAAAACCAATGACATTTCAAACCCAAAGAAGATACTTGATCCAATATCCATGAATGTGATCCAGCTTGATTTTTCTGTAGACGTCTAACACATTATGCATGATCTCACAGGCTTCTCAAGTATTCTCAGGAGAATAATGTCAAATAGGTATAAACATACTGATAGATTTTATTAGCACAGGTTAAGAATAACTACATTTCTCATAACAAAAACATAAGTTATAAAGACGTTTCAAAGGTTCATAAATAAATGTTCCATCCTGAGCTGCCATCTTGTATCGTTTGCATGTGGCTCATATTTTACAATATAGCTCTCATTTTAAAAAAAAGTTATTTTTTAAATACTTGTATATCTTTACTAATCTATATTTCTACTACTGTAAGAAGAATTCTACTAATATCATAAATCCAACTGTATACACAAAGGGAGGAAAAAACTAATGCTAATTAAAAAATAGTAAAGATCTAAACGTGTTTTATAATTTAAATCAACTGTTTCAAATTTGATGCTTGCCTTCCTGAAAGACAAGGACTGAAACAAATCAAATAGGGCACAGAGTCTTGAAAATAAATGAGATTTGTGGAATTCTAAGGAGATAAACAGAATGTTTCAACCCAGAATCGTTCGTAAGGTCTATCCTGAGTGTGTCAGTGTTAGTGGCCTAACAGAATATTGTTTATCCTAAACTTATGACAGCATAGGCATGTAAGGAGAAGCAAGGTAGCAGTTACTCACTAGCAATCACAGATGAGTAAATTGGCTTACTCCTTTCTTCACCTTCTCAGTGAGTAAATATATTGCTCCACAAGTATGAAAGCAGGTGTGAAAAAACAGTCAGTCACAGGAGGCCCTGTTTCACACTAGTAAAAAAAGCCTCCAAAGTGAATGAAAGAGGGCAACGGAGATAGCAGGTGGACCTGGAACCTTCCTTTGCACATCAGCAGAAGAAGCAGTGGATATTCTGAAGGGAGGATATTTACACATGGACCTGTATCTCCAGCACATGCCAGAGATTCAAGACTCTATACCTTACGGGACATTAGATGTTATTGACACCTTGAGAAGAACTTTTGAAGACTTTATTTAAAAATCTTCAAGTAAATGCTATCTTCACTCAAACACCACACTCTTCTTCCATTAAGAACTGACCAGTCTTAAAATTAAGTGATCTGGAAAATGTTTTCCGAGAGGAGCACATAGTGACATTATTCCAGTCCAAGCTTTGTGATGACACTCACTCCATCTTTTCTATTTTTTCTCTAAATAATGGACATAAATGTTGGCTTAGATATGTGCTTTGTGAGCACATCTGTATGCCAGACTTAAGATTTAAAACTCCTTCTCGAACTTACTTGCTTTGACCAGTTTTAGATTGGTAAATCACACTACCTGGATAACATGTTCTACTTGCTCGTCATCTTATCAACAATAAACTTGTCTACTTCTAGCACCTTTGGGAGGAAGACATACAATCTTTTCTTAGAAAGAAGTTTTGTGAGGGAATGGAATAAATGAGACAATGATTGTTACCTACAGCATATCTATACAGACTTCTGCAATCATGTTCCCTAAGGTAGCTGACATCCTTGGTGAACAGGACTATTCAAGGACACACATACAAAAGATTCAGCTGAACCTATTGATTCTGTGGCATTTGAAAAAACAGAATTACACTGATAGACAAACACCATCAGGTAGATATTGGAAATCATGAAGAGGAAGTGGCAGAGAGGCAAAAATTCAGAAAAACCACACAAGGAAATACGAGGACTTTTGACATTGGCAAACAAAGGAACAATACAAATTTCACAGGAAAAATAACAGAAGAAACTTTGAAAAGAAAGCAAGTGAAAAAATACCTGCAACAGAAAATCCATTTATCGTATGATATCAGCTAGAAAGCACAAAACTAGGTGGTCTGAAACCAGAGAGCATAAGCTGGGGATGATGAGGAAGGAAAAGAACACAATACTCTGATTTCTAAGAGCACAATCCTGAAGTTTCTGCTCACTTAATTAATCTTGATTATGTAATTTCCTAGGTAGATAATAGAGAAGTTCCTCTCTTCCTTCTACTTTTTTTTTGTTATCTATAACCTACAGACTACTGAATCAACCCATTCCACTAAGAACTAACAGGAGTCCGTTAGCATTGGGTGAAGAGTTAAATAATGATAAAACATATCTTGAGGTCACTGGGAAGGAAAAGAAAGCAGGTATAAGACTAAGCTTGATCATTTCTGTCTGAAGTTTAGGTAATGGATCCCAGAATTATCAAGGTAGAGGTCTGGAATGCACAGGGTAGTTCCTTTGCTCTATGTAGCCATGATGAGTAAAGAAATATCTACAGAATAATATTTGTACCCTCCCACGTCCCATGGACCCAAAAATCAAGTGGAGGGAAGGAGATTTGGAGGTACATCGATCATGATTCCTGATCTTATCAACTTCCCAGAGTTTATGACATGAATTTTATTTTATGGCAACAGAAGTAAAAGCGTATGCTGTATTGAAGTAATGTAAATAGAAAATGTACTATATGGAACATAATTTTCCTTACGATTCACACAAATAATACAGGTTCCTTATTAGTAAAACATAAACTTCATCTTCATTGTACTGTTATGAAGTGTTTCCACATGTTATTAAACATTTCCCATTTAGCATTCCTGATAGGATGTTTGCACAGTGAATGAAATATTATTTCTATCTCCTTGTTAATGATTCCACTTGTAAAAATGAATGATAGAAGAACTTAAAAATTTTTTTCTACTTTTTTATAATGAGTTAACAAGTGAATCACTCACAACACTAAATAGCTGAATAATTGTTCACATATCTTTTCAGTTTCTTCTTTCTTCTCCCAAATTATTATCTTATGAAATATGCTTTATATGGTTTTCACTCTTTTGTTGCTAATATATAATATTGCTAACATATAGGATAATTTTCTCATTAAATCTGAATTAGACGTATGTTCAAGAACTTTAATTTTGAAGAATGGCTGATGCCTGGAATGAAACCTTGAAAAGAATGATTAACAATTCAATCAATACAGCATACTTTCTGGAGTTTATGCTTCTTTAAAATACTAAATACACACCTATGAAAAAGATACCTATTTTTCCCACCTGAAACTCCTAACATCACAGTTCTCAGATGAAATAAGTACAGTGCAGTACAGTGACTTATATGTAGCACAGATGTCATTTAAATATATGCAAATTTCATTTGTGAAAGGGAAGAAGAGCAAAGAGAACCAAAAAAAAAAAAAATTGAACTGTGTTCATTCTTGCTTCCTAATCCACATTTTTCAAAAAGGATTTCAGAGTAGATCACTGAATTGCTCTGTCTCTTATTTATACTTCCAAATTTTTACTGAATATGTAAGAGTAAATGATCTGATATTCTGAAGGGTTAATCATAAATTAAATCTGTAGTTGTCAAAATGAGAAAACATAACTCATATACTCATTTAGCTATCAATTTGCAACATGTTTTAAAAATCATTAGTAAAAAATCAGCAAGATATGTTCCAAGAAATCATCACAGCTGAAAGTATTACGCAAAATCTTACTTTTCTTCTTTTCTTACCTTTAAAGAAGACAAAATTCCCCTCACTGTTTTCATAAACTGCATCAATGCTGGGAGGCAGTCCCCTCCAGAAGTAGGTAATCTGCATGGGGTATCCATCCATCACCCTGTTGTTTCTGACTCGCCAAAACCACTGATCCTGGAAACCAAATACACGTCTCTTACTATGCTTTTGAGGCATTTATATGTGTTCAGTTGCTGTCTTGAAAACACTGAACAGCCTATCATAGCATTTTTAGAGCATAACCTTTCGCTGTTTGCATAACCATATATGTGTTTTATATTCATGTCACATCCATACATTACAAGTGTGTCAGAACTAGTTGTTCCCTGAGGTAGGAATAAGCTACCCACGTGAACTGTGTTAGGTGTAGATAGCCTTCAGCAGAACATACATTATGCTGTATGAGATGATGTAACTTTCTCAACATCATTCCTATAAAGGGCCCGACTTAAAATTTGTGGACTGACTACAAGTTTTTTAGACCGAATCATGTGCATATGTGTAAGCATAACATAATGGGACTACAGGAAGGCTTTGAAGATCAACTAATTCTGCAAACCATTTTTTTTGCAGTGGCTACTAACAGTGAAAGGCGGATAGATATAGCTGTAACATTACTACATCAGTTTGATAAGAACTACACTTTGATGACAGCTTTACTGTAGTCAAGATTTGCAGTCTTTCTGTGTAATATTAAATAGAACAGTTAATATTACAACTAGTTATAGGTGCTAAATCCAGTGTCCTAGTAAATCTCTCTTAGCTTGTTGCCATTTAAAAAGGCTTCTCCCTGTGGGATGTACTATTGCTTTAAGTGAGAGTCATACAGAAGCTGCATTTTTGAGGAATGAGGAATGTTCAAGTTGAGAAAGGAGTATGTGACACATTAGGTGGGTGTTGATGTTGGTGTTGGACGTCTTCAGCTCTCATAACTACAACAGTACCAGTTCATCCAATATTTAGAGATGAAGGATGGCTTAAGCAAGTATTCAACTTTTTACACACGTTTGCACATTTTTACAGCATTAACATCATATAAAACAAAACCCCTTAAATGATAAAGTTCTATTCTATCAGATATCTGTCACGGTTTTACATGGCAATTCAGCCTTCTTTCTGTATAGGTCAGCTTGCCAAGCAAAAGAGATCTGTGCTCTTATGGGAACTGGCACAGCTTAGAGAGGAGATTAATACTTTGCAGGAGCAGGCTTACGATGAACTGTTTTCATCATCTTTCCAAACTTGAGATCACAGCTCTCTTTAATTGTTTATCTTTCCAATGACTCAACATATAAATCTCCACAAAAAGTATTAGCCATACAAATACAAAACAGCTCAATATATATACAAAAATACATCCTAATCATGTGCATAAATGAGTCTAAAATTGAAAGAGTTGTTTTGAGTCCCAGATTTCTGAGAACTTTAGTATTAAAAAAAGTACAAATTGCTTATACAACCTGAAAAACACACTGAGAAGTTGCAATTGTCTGGAAATAATACCACTAAAATCCCTCACATTGTTACACTAGCAATGAAATGGCTAGACATGAAAAATAGTTGCACTATTCTCATCTGATTAGATTCTTATCTTTTTTTAAGTGTCTGTATTTACCCAATAGCTCCGAATACATGGATCACTCCTGTGCAGCTGTGATCTTGCATAATAATGGATCACTAAATATTATTACTATAGACATACTAAGTAAATTAAGATTCTTATTTTCAGCTTTCATTGCTTTTTTATTGTAAGATATATTGTAACATATATGGAAGATCAGCAAAGGATTTTTTTTAGGATTAATTGTCTAAATTCCAGTAAGAAAACTGGAAAAATTGGGGGAATACAACTTAGAGATACAAGTATTTAGGAAGGCCTAACTGAAGCATGTATTATGAATGCTAGAACAGATATTGTCAACCTCTGTTATTTTATTTATTATAGCATATAGATAAGACTTTGAAAAAAAAAGGTCTTTGAAAAATTAAAATTAGGGGGAATATCCTCAAAGCAGATGTTTGGAAGTACTTTTTCATTGAAATAGATCCAGGTCAGATTTTTTAGACATCATCAATGATGACTTAGGGAAGAATGATGTAATGATAAGTCTCAAGAGGCCAAACAGTTCTTTGTCCTCCCTAAATTTCTACAAAATCCTCAGAAGCCAGGCAATGTCTCAGAGATCAGCTATTAAAGTTTAAAAAAGGACAAACAAGCAGCAAGCTGCAGTGATTTAAAACTGCAGTCTTTGTGAGATCTGTTACTATCTTCAGTACAATGGAATATTCCAATCTTGTCTTTCTTCACTTCAAGACAGAGACAATCCTCTTTATTTGTCTGAATTTGGTTGCAAAAGCACATCTTAGAAAACAGTGTTTAGTTGCAGAAAGAAACATATCCAGTTCTCATAAAATATCCACCAACTCAGAAGGACAATGATCAAGTTGTGGGTACAAAATAAGCAAGGTATTTAAAGACGAATAAAGACTCACTACTTAGCTGAATACTAAAGGACATAAGTACACACAAAATCACTTCATTAAACAAAGGTCATAAATGAAGTGTTCAGGCTTTCAGGAGTTTCCCAATACAACGTGCATACTCCTGAAAGTCTGGACATCAGTGCTATAGACAAATCTTATAACATTCTAGGTTGGCTAATGCATCTCAACTTTCAGCTACTACACAAAAGCAGATCCTGCAAATCACATTAATGTGTTATAAGAGAATGATTTCTGTAGTTCTAATGACAGGAATAATCTTCTTTTGATCAGACTTAAACTATATTGTTAAATGTTCAATCAATTCCATTGACCAGTGCTTTTTAAAAAAAAAAAAAAAAGAACAAAACCAAACCAAAAAACGCCAAAACTTTAAATAGTCATAGCTATATTCAATAGTTCACAGACTTCCAAGTGTTATAGATGTGGCCACAGTAGCAAGTGGTCATTTTAGTTTGGGCAGTACTGCACTGCTGATTGGCTAATACTATCCCATCACAGTGATTTCTGGTATAATATCGAAGTGTCAGTAGAATGACCTCAGTAAAGAGACTAAACATGCATTCTTGAAAGAAACTGAATCTGTAACAAACACAGATTTCACAGTGCAACAAAAATTGTAAAATCAACAAGCCAACAAAGATTCTCTTCTAGAGAATGAGTTATGTTTCAGCTTTAGTGATTTGTGGAATATACTTGCATTAACTCATTTTGATAACAAGACCAATAAAATTATATTCTGTAGATTTGGTATTGAGTTGTATGTCAAATTGTGTGTTCCATATTTAATATTAGCGATTTGCAGCATAATAGTGAGACTATTCTTATTTTTTTCCCTCAAATTCCTTAGCAAAATAATAATTTACCCTCCTACACCACAATTAAAATTTTCACAGTAATACAATTTTGGCAAAGCTGGAATGTTTGATTCATGCAGCATAGCCCCAGGAATTTGTCTTTATACACACACACACACACATGTATATATGTCACTACTATGCATAAGCTTTCAACAACAAATAATTCAAGGTGTCTGACAAAAAATTAATTCAGCAGGGTGTTACTGTGCATACATATCCATCCTGGACTGGACCTTTTCACCTGAGACTGATTATAGAAGATCCCCATTCTATCCTATAGTCATTTTAGAAATACTTCCAATAGAAATGGTATCTAAAATGGTATCGTAAAAAATCATGAATCTTCAAGATCTTTTTTTTTTTTTTAATATGTACCTTGTTACTTCCCAAATTCTACAAAGAAATGAGACTGCTACTTCTGTACCACTACTGCTAGGAGATTAGTGTTCAGTAAGTTACATAAGCAGAATCTATGTAACCAGATTTATTTGTCTACAGTGTAAAAATCTGGTTAGAAATGAAACACTGAACCTGGCACAGTAGAGGTCCTTCATAGAAACATTTAAGTTACCCTTCATTTGGTTGTTTACTTCTCTACACTGATTATAAATGGAATCTAGAAACCTGGCTCCTGTTTAGATGTCTCCAAAGTACAAAGTGAGCATGTAAATGCAAGTGAGATACACCCCATCCATTCTCTACTTTTTGTCTCCTGGGTTCAACCCATCATAATGCAAAGAACATAAAATCGTAAGGATGACCACACATGGATAGATCAAGGTTCATCTATGTCTGTATCCTATCTCCAGTGGAGTCACAAGCAAATTAACAGATAAGACTTCAGCCCTGAAGTGGTCAGGTAGTTGGACCAGGTGATCATTGTAGGTCCTTTCCAACTGCAGTATTCTACTTCTATTCTATTAATAAAAACAAAGGGAACATCTAATGACAACTCTCTGATACACTCTCCCAGTCAACCATCACTTTTGGTTCAGGGACATCCTGAACCAAAGGCGATAATTCTGTGTTCAATAGCACTTAATGGAGTTTTACTCCCTTGGACTCCTTCCTAAGCACATGCAAACTTAGAGCATCCACAGCTACTGCAGAAATGTGCATGACAATTTAACAACCCACAGTGTGAATAGCCATAAGCAATCAGCAACAGTCACAGCTGTACACTGGTGTTCAGCCTTCATTCACTTTATTTCTTTTTCTTTATCTCCAAGAATAGCAGCACTTTGATTGCAAGATCTAATCCAAGATCTTTGTTGCTTTATAGTAAAACCACCTTGTAGACTAAATCCTTCTGCTTGTTTTTAGGAAACCTTTCTATACTGTAACACATCTGGACAATATTAAGGATAAAAGATCTGTGGCTTGAAATAAGATCTTCCTGTGCCATTGCCTCTAATGTCTAAATTCTGAAGCATAACTGTGAACATAACACACCATGTTCTGTCTTCTGCTGATGGAATCCCATAGACTCCTTATTTTCCTGCTCTGTTTTCAGTAGTTTTACATTGCAGTAATCATGAACAATGGGGTATTGCTCATCAGTAAGGACCTTACAGGTTTCCACAGAATTTAAATTTTGGAAATGTATAATTTTAGCATTTTTATGGTCTTATTTAAACAGAAAGAAGCAGGTACAGATTTGCCAGTAGACGTATTTTTAGAGATAGCCAGAATGACAAGAATCAGCAAATATCTGGAAATGCCTGAGAGAAGAACTGGAAGTTTGGATTATTTAAAACATTGGGCAAGGTAGATGTTGGCAGAGGTTGATAGAATAATTTGTTTATGTAAATTTAATTTTCCTGGCTGACTTTCCTATGAACATACTGGACTCAATGGTTTTAGACTGCCAGAGTTCAAACTCTGGAACTCAAGTTAAGAAACTCTAGCATGTGGCTGTAAAGCATGCCAAGGATCTTTCTGAGGTATCAAATGGGATAGACTCTGCTTATAGAAAGAATGGATCATTTCAGCACATATAACTAAATGTACTTAATTTATCTTAAACAAAGTTACATTTACCAGCAATTTTATCATCTGCATTTTGATAAACAGGTACAATTACTGAAAATGTGTTTTCAATACAGTTCAGCTATTACTGAAATTTGGAAGAGGCACAGTCCCAGAGAAAGTGTATGCACTCTAAGAAAGCTCTTTCACGCTTGAAGTAAATAGCTTGAAACAGTTTATCTGACAAAACACATATTTTGTTATACCAAATAAATACATTTTTTTCTCTTTTGAGAAATATTGTATATTGAAAAACTGTTTGTCTTTCCCACTATATTGGTTAAATATAATTTTAATTAGTTTATTTCCCCCAAAACACATTAACTCCTGCAGACAGGTTGAACACATGACTTGTCACATGCACTTCAATTCCAAGCCTGACAAACACTTACATTGAGTGCATAGCTTTTAGCGTCTTTCCTTGCTGGCTAGCAAATGCCTTTTTGTAAGTGTCTGTATTTACCCAACAGCTCCGAATACATGGATCACTCCTGTGCAGCTGTGATCTTGCATAATAATGGATCACTAAATATTATTACTATAGAAATACTAAGTAAATTAAATTTGGATAATTATTCCCAGTTCAAAATGCAGAACTGAAACAAATAAAACAAAATTGAAAAGTGAGCAACATATCTAAGAATCAAAAAATGGGTATTGTATAAGGAGATAATGTAAGCTGTTTCAGAAACACTATTACGGTTAAAGACTAATAGTAGGATTAAGGAGCAGGAGCAGTCACTCAAATTGAGTGTATGAAATTTGTTTTACTTAGAAGATGGGATACTTCTGAGAAAAACAAGACAATAAAGCTTTTTAGAGAAAACAAATGGAGCAAAGGTTATACATAGATCATTCCGCACTGTCACTAAATGCTCTAGGTATTTTTTCCTGGTATATGTAACCCAGTGATTAGATGAAGGGACTAAAATATAACACATTGTGTATGATTGTAACAAATACCTTCCTCATAAAAGCACTTCTTTATTAACAACTTGGAGAATGTTGAATGGGACAGTATATTAGAGTAAAAAAATCTGGCTCATAATGCATAATTTTCATACTTTATTGTTAGATACAGTCACCTAACTTACAATAAATCAATTTTAGCTTTTTAGTGATGATTGTGTTAAATTGTTCTTCATGTTTGATACTATGAACTCTTCTAGCAAAGTTTGTAAATCAAAAATGTTGTGGTTTAACCCCAGCTGACAACTAGGCCACAGACAGCTGCTCGCTTACTCCCCCCAGTGGGATGGGGCAGAGAATTGGAAAAGTGAGAAAAATCATGGGTTGAGATAAAGAGTTTAATAGGTAAGCAAAAGTGGCACACGCAAGCAAAGAAAAGCAAGGAATTCATTCACTACTTCCCATCTGTAGGTGGGTGTTCAGCCATCTTCAGGAAAGCAGGGCTCCATCATGCATAATGGTTACTTGGGAAGGCGAATGCCATCACTCTGAAGATCCCTCCCTTCCTTCTTCTTCCTTCAGCTTTATATGCTGGGCATGATGTCATATGGTATGGGACACCCCTTTGGTCAGTTGGGGTCAGCTGTCCCACCTGTGTCCCCTCCCAACTCCTTCTGCACCCCCAGCCTACTCGCTGGTGGGGTGGGGTGAGAAGTAGAAAAGGCCTTGACTCTGTGTAAGCACTGCTCAGCAGTAACAACATCATCTCTGTATTATCAACACTGTTTTCAGTACTAATGCAAAACATAGCCTCATACTAGCATAAAATTAACTCCATCCCAGCCAAAACCAGCACAAAAAGTATGTAACTTTTCCTTTTTTTTTTTTTATTTTATGCTGGGAAACATTGCTGCCATCTCTTTTTTTTTTTTTTTTAAATGAACATTTAAATCTGTACTGCTATGAATAATTAATTTCAATTTCAGTATTTATTCTCACCTTACACATCTTTCAGTTTCCTTAAGGGACACAATGGACGGGTAGGAGAATTAAAAACAATCTCCAGATATTTCAGTTCATCTGTAATACACAAACTAGTGGAGTTTTTAGTGCAACATTAATGGAGCTTTCTTCTCTCAGCACCTCATTTTCTCCTGTGTCTCTGGACCAACAACCATTGCCAACCATAAAACATTAATTTGCTACTAAATCTCTAGAGCTCTGCCCTTTATTTTATACCTAATGAACTCTATCTGTAATTCTGTAATGACATGTGACACTCTGACTCAGATGTCCAAATGATACTCACTAAAACCAGAAAAACTGCCTAATGTGATAGACATTCTAAACAATCTACAAAGAGCTAGAAAGAAGAAAAAATTGGAAATCTTTCAAGTGATAACTTTTGTAACTACTTGGAGATGAAGACTAAGCTGACTTTAACAGAAATTAGGTTGTGTGCTGATTTTATAAGGAATCTTAAAACACTGTAGGTACACAGGGCAGGAAAAGATTTGAGGCAGACAGTGGGTCAGGTGAAAAACAAGAACAAATCACAATTGTAAATTAAAATATTTTGACTATGGTTATAAAAAATGTGTGTGAAACCCCCAGTAATTTGTGAAATACCCTCACATTTTACAGCAAGTATCTTTGTGTGAATTTCTCTCAGTCACTGCTGAGATTCTTGTTTGATGTTAAAGTATATATACAGTGCTATGTTGTGGTTTAACCCCA
>VZTL01077990.1:2538-16016 GCA_013400535.1 Scopus umbretta
CCACTAATTTTACAGCTGATTGATAGTCCTTTTCTCAACATCAACGCAATATACTTAAAACTGTATACTCTGTGGATAGTCCTAGGAATAATACAATCCCTTAGTTTAACTTCATTCCTTGGAAAATTACACACACACACATACATAAACATATTCCAACTCTTCAGGAATATGAGAGCCTTTCAGGACACAGCCTGATTTCTGAAAAAAATGACACTGCAGAATATGGAAGTAAGGCAAAAGGGGACAAAAATGTTAGTTGCAAAGAACCCAAGCAAGACAGTACAAATATAATCAAAAGTGCCTGAAATATCCACTAAGTGATCACATCTTCTTGGAAGAACTAAGGACAATTTCTAAACTTTTCACAGTTCATTCTGAGCTAGTATTTCCAGGCTTGTGAATATTTTACAGATGAAGAATATGGTCTTGATCTTTGAATCCCTAATACTGCCTGGATCCATAAGACTACTTAGCATTTTGAGCTAGGCAGAAATTGACTTTCCTATCCTGAAAACACTTTTGAGACTTTCAAACGTCTTTACTGTCTGCAATAGAAAGTAGCAATAAATTTTGGAAATTTTTAATGGAAAAATATTTACCCTCTGGAAGAATCTGTAGCCATATTGTCAATCAGCATACTTACTATGTCTGGAGGGAAGAATATACTGTTTCAGTTTTTTGCTCAGATAGATTTAAACAAGGGTCTAGACCTCAGTCTTCAGTCTGCTAGGTGAAAGAGTTGCACATTCACTTATGTTGTGGTGAGTTTCTTTCTATCTGGAGATGTTTCCTCTTTACATGAATACAATAAAACTGCACTCTTTGGAAAGACTGACTATCTACTACTCAGAAAGCTCATTTGGGATGTAGGATCAAGCCTTTCTGTCAATTATGTTTGGAGTTTTTTGTACAAACTGGGGTGTCTACACTCACTGTGAGTCCACACCAATTTTTGGTTTTGATGGTTCTGCTGTTTCTGATGAAAAATGTTTCTGGAGAAAACCTTACCAGTTCTCCCTAACATGGTGCAGAGGCCACAAAGACTGTCTGAGGTGGGATCTTCCTCCTTCCTACCTAACATAAACTTCATGTGGTTGACACATCTTTTTTAGTCACAGCCTTTTGATTACACACTGCAGTTTGAATTTCCAGCCAGTCCTGTTCAGGAGTATCTCTGACACTCACTTCAGCTATCCCCTCAACTTTGTACGCTGTTATCTCCCATGCACTGTGCTACAGAGCGTACTCTGCCCCTGCCTTTCTCATAGAAAATGGATGAGGGAACATTTTAGTCTAAGAAAAATCTTTCCAAGCAGCAGAGAACCAGGTATTGCTTTCTTATTTGCATGTCATATAACAAATTTCCTACGGCCATAAAAATATAGGATGATGCAGTTCTGTGTGTATCTGGGTGAGCCACTCAAGTTGTGTCTTTACCTTTTGCAGACTACACCAGTGCCCTACCACCAGGCAGTAAGAAGCTTATGGAGCAATGTCCCGAGAATGGTCATGCCCATACTGCGTAGTCTCTGCTGGACCTTGCGTGATTGTGTTCTGCTCTTCTTCAAGAGACTGATGAACTATTTCCAGGGTCAAGTGTTGCTTTCCCTAGCCCAGATGACATTATTATGCCACTCTGTAAGTTCACCATTACAGGGACTGCCACCCTAAGAAGAGAGTAAGAAAAATTCCTTTTTATATCTGCATGACTTGTGTTTGAATATATTCTTCACAGGACCATAAAATGGCATAGCCCTCTTCAGAGCCTGCCATCCTGAGAGGAACCTGGGGGAGCCTGTCGGAAACCAGTCGTGTCTGAATGACCTGGAGTTCAGTGTCCTTCCCACTATCTGTCTGTTTAACAAACATCCTTTTCAGACTCAGCTTGGGCTGTCTCCTAAATCATGTCCCCCATTGTGCCCCATCCTGAGAGGTGTAAGTAGTCCAAGCACTGTAAATGCCTGCTACGCAAGAACAGCCCTGGACTACCCCCGTGAGCATCAGGCAGGGAGCATATGTGAGCAAGTGTAGTTGGGAGGAGGGGTCAGCTTCAGGGGGTGCTTTTGCCTGTGCTGTTTGCTGGTGTCCCCTGAGTGCTCCACACAGACAGTCCACAGACTCAGGCAGGACATGGGCAACTGTAGCTTTGACTGGTGGAGTCAGTGTTGTTGGTAGAGGGACCAAGATAATTTAGGTGGACTTGGTAGACATCCCCAGCAGTCAAGGCATACCAACGCATATACATTAAATTAATGGTTCCAGACTGTTTCTGGGTGAATCAGGAGATCAAGTCCTTCCTGACCATGGTCCCTGCTGCTGCTGAGGACATGAAGGTGTAGAAAGTGCCCCTCCTTAGGGCCGACTGAGGGTTATTAATTTTAAAATAGTATTTGAAATTGTTAATGTTAAAAACAATTATATTGGTACAGTTTTGTTATTGTTAGGGCTGAAATGAATATCATTTGATGTGTGCTTCTTGAGTCATGACTACTGATTCAGGGAAGGACTTAGCTCCAAAAATCTTCCTTTCTTTTCCATTCACACTATTCAGAGAATTATCTCTCCTCACATGTTTACCACTGGCTATGGCTCTGGATACTCTTGAGGTCATCTGATTCTGGCCTGGGCCTGTAGGGTACCTTGGCTGTAAACAGTTGATAACTCATAAATCTTACCCCTGCTCCAAATTATGTGCTCTTTTGCTATAGCACATGGGTGGATAATGGTAGGGAAATCATGCAGAGCTGCATGATGAGGTCAAAAGACTTCAGTGGTGCAGAGAAGTCAGGGTAAGACAAATGCCAGAAAAATTGGGTCATAGGAAGCTGCAAAGACCCATGGGATAAGAAGTCGTGTTTGCGGTTTTCCGAGGCAAACTGCAGTGCGGGTACCCCAGAACAATTAGAAGATGCCTGCAGTGCCAAGGAGTGCAGTTTCAATAAGGGACAGCCCGATGAAGTGACTCACTAGGGCAGTGAGGATGTGACCAGGCAACTGGAATAAGTGAGCTTGGTAAAATGCATGCTCTCCTTCTAGCTACATATTTTGATCTCTTTGTCTCAGTCTATTAGATTAGACCCTGCAGGCAAAAGCCATAAAGGAAAACAATTTTTATGATTCTGACAGAGCCTAGACACAAGGCTGATTTATGCCCCAAAGTAGCCTGTATCAGAGACTTAGCTGATGGCTGGACTCTCTGGCTGTAGTTTTCAGGAATCATCCAAGGAACCTTTCTCATGGAAAATTTGAGTATGCCACACTAATAATTTAGCAGAGTGTTTTATTGACAAAATGCTTTGGGAATATTTTTGTAGTTCCAATGTGGAGGTTCTGCTCCACAACAAAGGGAAAGAAGCTCCAGTATGATCATTGGTCCAAAAATTAACTTGCATATGAGAATAGATTTCTAACTGAGGTCTATTTCAAATTAAGAGAAGCAAAAATTAAACGAGGTTATCGTAAGTACCTCAGAAGTGTCCTGTATACAACTTTATTGGAAATCATGGTGCAAATAAACTTCAGCCATAAGGAAATGATGGGATCTCAGCATTGCTTGGAAATAAAATGCACCCAGCTCTATCTACAGTGGCACAAAACTGAGACCACAGTGTAGTAATATAACAGGGAGATATAGAACTATAAAAAGAGAATCTGGATGTAGTAGGAAATATAAAGCAAGTCATAGCATCAGTTTATTTCCCATTGCTTAATTTGTATAACTACTATGAGCATCTAAAGTGTGAGGACTAAGAAAGAAATAATCAATAAGAAGCTCTGCTACGGTCTGAACCAAAATTCAGACAAAATAGAAATCTCAACATTGACTTCACTTGGCTTTGGTTCAGGAAGTAATAGCCCAGATAACAGCTGCTTTGCAGACTCTACTTGGGAAATTTGTTGCTCCCATGCAAGCAGTCTCAAGCTGAACAACAACTTGAGAGAAGATGCCAACAACGTATGTGCATTGTTTTGGAAGAGCACCTGGATCTGGTACCATTCAAGTGTTTCCACCAAAGGACAGCATAAGCCTTTTGGCAGTTTTCTTCTGGGTGCCAAGAAGCAAACACACAGCTCATAGCTTTGCATTCGGGAATTCCTGTGTTACGTTCATGAGACTTAGAGTATGAGTTGCATGCTCTGAAACTGAGTCACCTGATGCACAAAGTAAATATCGGATGTGGGCTCACTATCCCTGTGTGAGGCTGCACAAGCATCAACTCCAGAAGGAGAATACTTGTTGAAAAATTCAGGCTCAAACAAACGAGTACTGTGCATGCAGTCTTAAATGAACACCAGAAACTTTAATTTTATGGTTCCTTTTACTCCATTCACAGCTCTCTGCACTGTTCTTTTCATAGCAGTCCAAGGAATAACTTGCACCATATTGGCACATGTTTAAAGTTTCTCCTTGGATCTAGTGATTACAGTTGCAGAACATCAGAATTGCCCAACTGTCCAAATGAGAGGCTGTCTCAGACTGTCCTATTCCTCTCTTTCCTTAATGGAAATGAACAGTAAACAAAATCCCATTATGGAATTTTTCAAGAGCTTCTGAATTTTGCATTGTTTTTCTTTAGTTCTTTTTTTGCATAGATACAAGTGTTCTTAATATCCACATTATCACTAAAATCTCAGATTTAAAATAATACAGTAAGCGCCACAGATTTTTTTTTGTGCTCTTTGTGAAAGAGAACTTCCTTATTACCTATTTTTAAACTATTGTTGTAGTTCACTGAAGCTATCATGGTTCTTATATCAAGAAACATAGTAAATAGGAGCACCTACTTTCTGTAAGTTGCTTGTTTATGTGTCTTTAGCAGATCTCTTATTTGTTTTAACTTTAAAACCTATGTTACAATTTTTTTGCCCTTTGATGTGAGCAATATTTTTAAATTCCTCTGCCAGTTTTGGCAGTCTTTTATTCTTGTTATCTGCGGCTTTGTAAGACTGTGTGACCAGAACTAGACACAATATTCAGGTCAGACTGAATCAGAATTTCTAGAATTATCATCAATGTCTTTCTCTATACTTTATAACCGTATTGTTTGTAGACGGCCGTATTATAAGAAGTTTACTTCAACTTCTGTTATCAGAAATACCATCTAATGAGGGAAGACAAGCCAAGGGAACACAAATTTAAGAATTCCTCTGAAATTACAGACAAATAATCAGGAGCCAAGGATAGCATCAGTATTACTTCAGTAATTAGTTATCTGCAGTTCACCATTTTCTCTGTGTTTGTTAAAGGTCGGAGATTTACAAGCACAGTGTGTGTCAACACTAACTGTAGCTGCCATTACTGAACCACAAAAAAGCCCAGCCAACCTGTTACAATGGAACTGATTGCGATTAAAGTTATAGATATTACCATTAGACAAAGACAGAAGGGTATGTGAAACTATGACTTGTTTTACTTCCTCTGATGTATCTTACTACAGGGTACTTACCACCCAGATTACTGTGCCAATTTTATGATGCCAAGATTGAGAGAATGTGTTTAAAAAACAGACAGAAGAAAAGAAATCCAGCCTGAAAATACACTTCTCAGAAGTAAAGGATTTGGGAAAACAAGCTACTTTATGACAGGATAGAAGTTTAATGAATTAATGGAATGGAAACTTTGGGGGACAGGATAGGAATAAACTGTGGCAACAGGAAAAGGGGGAAGGTTGTCATTACCAGTAGTAAACTCTGCCAGTGCTGTTATCCTTGAAGGGGAGGATACATAAAAACAAAACTCCCAGGAGCAAGAAATGTCAAGCCAACTTTGACAAATATGAGACCCACAGGTTTGATTGTATGCAGAAATACATGGGCAGATTAAATCACCCAGCACTGCAGATCAGGCTACAAGGTTACAGAGCTGTAATTCCACTGCCCCCACCATACACACCTTACAACAGCTGCAGCTGTGTAGGTGGCACAGATGTGTTTAGGCTTGGAATGGGTAGGGTAAATTTTGGTAAGATGATATAATCAAAACAATTGTCAGTATTATTTCCAGCAATGCAGTTTGTTACTGAAAATAGTGTACCTGTAAAAAATCTATTTTTAAAAATATCACAATGACATAATTAACCTCACTTCCTTTGTGTTTGATGACTAAACAGCAACACAATGTATGTCTATGTAGTCAAGACAGAAGCTGCAAGCCTATATGATACAGCAATTACTGCATCATTAATGACTCACATTAGGAATGACCAAAAGGGAATCTTCCTTCTTCCAAAATATTGGGGCAGAAACAGAGGCAGGCTTTAGGGGCCATGCAATTCAAAGTAAAATGCTTTCTGTTTTGGCACAGCTATGCTATTTCTTGTGGACCAGGTAAAAGCAGTCTTCATAGCTCCAGTTTGGGATGAGTCAATTCCTCCTCCAAAGAGTTTACGCTCCAGGTAGATGTAACACACTGTGAGCTGGCAGGTATAAACACAGTAGCCTGTGAGCAGAGTTCCAGCCTGAAGGAATCAAGCTTTTCTGTGGTTTATTTGTTCTCCCATGTTTGGATGACATGCTGTTGGAGAAGACACTAGGCAGAACAGCAAAGACAGAGCGAAGAGCCACCGTGAAGAGGGCCTGGCAGGGAGCAGGGAAGGGGAGAAAGTGAGAGATGGGCAGGAGAGGTGAGACGGATAGGTTATTATCTCAGACTGTCCCTGGACTTCGGGACAGGTCAATGCTGTAATGCAGCTTGCTCAAATGGTCAGCTGCAACAGGGAAATGCTGGAGCTGTTCCATTGCTGCTCAGTTTCCTTTCTGTGGGGGAGATAGTTTGTGCTTGGTTTGATTCCCAGAGGGAACTGAAACATAGTCAGGGACCTGTGAGCTGGGAATTGCTCCCAAATCCCTTTGCTTAGATGCAGGAAAGGTGCTCAAGTGCCCTGGCTTTCTTACAGGTCACATTAAACGGCATGATTCAAGATTGTATCTTCAAACTTCCATATTAATTGTGCTTGGTAACTGAGCTTTTCTTTTAGAGTAGGGTCTATACTGGATCTTTTGCTCAGAAAACAGTAGGCTTATATGCAAAGCTGGATAGAGAAAAGGTTTCCAAGCCCACCTGTTTATTCTCTCAGGACTGTTTTCAGAGTCAGGCTGAACTCTTCCTGTTTGAATGTTTTGGAGGAAGAAGGATGAGTTATTTTTATGTAAACAGTAAACATTTTCCATGAGCTGGTTGTCCTGGTTTCAGCTTNGGTTTACCAGATTCTGCCTTCCCTCTCTCAACAAAAGGAGAGATTTACTGGGATTTGCTGCTAAGTCTGAAATGATGTATCTTTCTGCAAAAAATTTCTGTTGCTGCTCAACACAAATGGTGCCAAGGAAAGCCTTGTAAGCCCATGTGTGAGATTAACTAATAAGAAACTTTGGGTTGTCAAGTTGTCTTCATTCCTTCCCGTTACGATAAGAGAGCAAAGAGCAAACACATAAGTTGGTGGTAGAGCGATAATGCCAGAGATGTGCCTTCACAGGCAGAGTCACTGAGGTCACTCCCACAGCTTTTAACACAAAAATGTGAAAACTTGTTACATTTCTTAAGCATCTGGGACTACATTTAGGTATCACTTATACAGATAAGTGTCTCATTCACCTGATATTTCTGATGCCAAGCATGGCCAGAACTGCATAAGATGTTAGACATATAACCAGCCTGCAGCATGTTATGAAGCACAGCAGCTAAAGTGTGCATTCTTCAACCTAATTCTCTCAGTCACCTTACTTGGTAGTTGTGGCCTAAGCAAGTCAGTCCCCACAGAAAACCCCTGAAGGCTGATGAGATGACAGAGCCATGTGTCTCACTTGATTTTTGTTAGATCACTTATGCAGAGTACGAGAGTTCCAGGTTCAACATCCTTCTTTTCCTACAAGTTCCAAATACCTGCCACCTACTTCCTAGAGAGGGCTGTAATCACCAGATTACTGAGCTTCTCAAGGGCATTTTCTTGGGCCCTTCCACTGAAGCTGTTCTTGTATAAACAACTATATTAAGCCAGCAAGAAGCCAGTGATACTGGACCCCAGGTTTAGGGAGACCACTTGGCAGCAGGGGACTGTGACCCCATTGTTAGTTGCACTGAACTCATTCAAATTCAAAACAATTTTTCTGTGGAAGCCTGATAAAGTGACTCTGTTCCAGACTGATCAGTAGTATTTTTGGCTATTTCTCATACTGGAGATCATCATAAGCAACTGTTAAGTGTTTTTTTTCTTGGAAGCATCCCAGATTTAATGTGTGGGTGTAATATTGTCTAGCATCATCCAGCTGACTAGTCTGCTTCCTCACATTGAATCATTAGATATTTACATCAAGCAGCTTGCACAGATCTTAATTTTCTTTTAGCTCTCAGGTGCCACGAATCTTTTCTGCACCCAGAAAAAGAACAAATGCGCAAGGCTATGGTGTATCATGTAACAGGAAATAATGCTTGTTAGGACTTGCATGAAGATTAATATAGTTTGGATTAGTGTTGAAAGAGCAACTTTAGTCCCTAGCCTGTTAATGTGCTTATACATGACTTCTGTAGCAGTGTCTGCATTCCGGTATCATTGAAGCAAGCAGGACCCCCATCCTAATTGGATCCCCTGGGCACTGCTGTCATATAAATGACATGAATTTGACACCTCATTAGGCATCTCATTCCTCACCCCCCTGATGCCTTAAAATCTTTCATGTCGTTCAGTTTCAAAGGGTACAGAATTCAAGTATCATCCAGCAGAAAACACCCTGCAGGTAAGGAGATGTAATACAAATGTCCTTAGACTTTATCAAACACTTCTCAGTTACAGTCTTGTCCTCAAACCACCTGGCAGTGAACAGGTTATAACACATGATGGCAGATCATGGCACATAAGGGACTCATTTCTTAGAATGAATGATTGCAAAACCAGGTTATTCAGTGAAGGTGAATAAATATAATATATTATATGATATAATAAAGTGAATTCTTTTTACAACCCTCAGGGCTGTAAAAGAAAGTATAAACCCAGAGAACAACATGTATAAAGACTTGTTTCAGCAGACCAGGTGAAACGCTTCCATGGTGTTACAGAAAAATGAAGAAAATAAGCTAGGTTGAAGCAAATCATTTTGTGCCACAGAACTACAGGACAAATTGTAAAACTCCTTTTTTCATACTTAGCTGTAAGACAGAAATGTCAGAGGCAGCAAACTGGAGTCATTATTTCTTTATTAATAGTCAATACTTCTTCTATCCATGTAATCAGTTCTGAGTTAGTGTAATTTCTTTTCTTTGCATTCATTGAACCAGTGTTCACTTAAAGTCAAATAACTGAGACATCATACACCTAATTTTGATTTGAGCTTAAAGGAAGAGGTGATATATCTTGCAAGTAGAACTGATTGACTGTGAGACAAAAATAAATTTATCTTTTGGAAAGATAGAAATTAATTTGGTTAAAGAATGAGTTGGTTTATAGAAATTATGTATTGATCTGGGGGAAAAATTCAGTGGCTTTGCAATTAGTTTCCAGACATAGAGGCTATCTGGGTTGTTAGGAAAGGGGGTTCACCTTCCACCCAGACATATCATTTTGAGTTCTATGTAGTTCTTTTATGAAAACAATTTGACTAAAACTGCAGAATTAACTGATATTTCTGTTCAATGGATAATGTGGAAAAATAGCAATAAAATACATTTGATTCTCAAAAAATATTTCTGTGATATTTTATACCAAATCTGTGAAATACCAGTTTGACCAAAGCTACAATGATGTCCAGCTTAGAAATAGAAACACAATTACATTTCTAGTGAATAAGATAGAGCCAGTCATAAATAATCTACTGTGGTTTATACAGTTACCAAGACAATAAACAATTCCAATACAGTATGAGCTCTGCCCATACACTGTTAACCCTTCAGAACATTTGAATTAGTGGAAACTGGTGAAGACAGCTTCTATCATTTTAGAATCATACAATCTCAAGTTGGAAGGGGCCCATAAGGATTATCAAGTCATAGAATCATAGAATCATAGAATCATTAAGGTTGGAGAACAAGTCTTATGAGGAGCAGCTGAGGGAACTGGGGTTGTTCAGTCTGGAGAAGAGGAGGCTGAAGGGAGATCTTATCACTCTCTACAACTACCTGAAAGGAGGGTGTAGCGAGGTGGGTGTTGGTCTCTTCGCCCAAGTAACTAGCGATAGGACAAGAGGAAATGGCCTCAAGTTGTGCCAGGGGAGGTTTAGGTTGGATATTAGGAAAAAAAATTTAACTGAGAGAGTAGTGAAGCATTGGAACAGGCTGCCCAGGGAGGTGGTGGAGTCACTGTTGCTGGGGGGGTTCAAAAAATGTGTAGATGTGGCACTTCAAGACATGGTTTAGTAGGCATGGTGTTGGGTTGACATTTGGACTAGATGATCTTAGGGATCTTTTCCAACCTTAATGATTCTATGATTCTATGATTCTATGATCATGCCTGATAAAGGGCTTTCAGAGCCCTCGCATAGGATTTCAGCCCAGAGTGCTGTAGGTCATGGCTTAGGACACTTCTCAGCAGCCCGTCCAGGTGTCACCCTCCAGCTCTGTCCCCACTCTGCATCATGAGTCCTATACTGCTGGAGCTCCCACCCAGTTCTTCCCCACTCCCTGTCCTCTCCCATCCGTGGTCTGCTGTAAGCCCTGGGCAAATTCATCCTCCAACCAAAACACCAGCAGATATTTTATCACTGCAAATTTCCCATAATAAACTTCCCAAAGAAAGTTTCATTAGGAGTTTTAAACCAAACCCATTGCACAGCTGCATAGTGCAGTCCAGGTTGATTTAGATTCATTGATTGCCTAATATTCTGTCTTAGTATCTTCTCTCACAAACATAACCTTATCTGTTAAAGGCAAGTCAGTCTGGCAATATCAACAGTTTGTTTCCCACACAGATTTTTAAACATACGTAGGTCACATACATGATCACATATGTATGTTGTGCTCTGTTAAGATTGGGCACCCAGTCCAGACTGCATACAAGCAAATTCACATTTAAAGCCTCTTTGTTGCTGTACTGCCAAGTATTGTAGTGTCACTAACTTTTATGGAGAGGCTAATTTACTCTGCAGATGAGGAGTAATAACAGCAGGAGCTTTAATGAATATGGATTGGCAGTTGTAATGAAGTCTACTCTTACTCCTACTCTATGGTTTGCTCCCACCAGAAAGCAAATTATAGATATATCAATGTTTCAAGTGAAAGTCACCATTTAATAAGCCATTTCTATTCAAAAATAACATATTGTCTACCATTTTAATACTCATATCAGCTTTTCTGATAACAAGGTTTAGTAAAAAAAATACAATGCTAATGCATGTGGTTGCACTAAAGGTATGCTAGAGGACCTTTTTGAATTTTGTGTTTTACTTGTGACTTTGATGCTACAATTAATTCTTGCTTGATTTTTCTTTCTTTTTTTTTTTGTTTTGTAAAAAGCTGAAATAGTGAGGAAAAGGGATAAAAAGGGAGGGAAAGGCTAAGTTCAATTGGTTTAAATTTTTTTACAAACATATACATAAATGAGTGAGAATCTTGACTTTCTAGAGAGAAGAAACTGAAGTTAGACCATAGACAGCTGTTTGAAATAGTCCCTGAAATAACATACATTTTAGACTATTACTTTGGGGACCTTTAGGCTAGGACTAATTTTTACTTGACTCTAGTCATCTGGAGGTGAAATTGTCTAGACCTTCTTTATAGTCAATATTTATACATCTATAGGTGATTCATCCCATCCTAACATAGGTAAAAAGACACTAAAATTAGCTGAACATAATAAGCAACATTAAAGATGATGAAGATATTAATTTTCGCATGCATATCCCTGACATTTTCTAATCGATATGTAATAAAACTCACTGTTCATTTTTTAACATGCATGCCGAGGAGAGAAGGGATGTTGTGGGAACGAGACCCACATCAGGGTCTATATAACATTTTAATGATTACTCCTAGCAACCACCACCTGACAGGATGCCTGTCAGGATACAGAATTCTCTGTTTGGTTTGCTTAAGGGAAGAGAAAATGAACCAAGGATTCAGAAGATATTGTGAGCAATAGACTCAAAACATCAGCTAGAAAAGAGTGGTATGGTTTACTACTGTATCTTTCATAAGTTTGTTAGTGGCTTTTTTCTTATCTTTAATATGAAGCATTCAGCTCTCTGGACACCAAATATGTTGTCTAAGTGGAGTTGGCTTGTACCACACAAGCTCTGTTCTCACAAGAACAAAAAGGCAGACAGACATAATGTACAGCTGTCTTGCACCTAGTGTAATATACAGAAGATTTCTGGAGCTCCAATGCATATCTTGTGTTGCGCTGCATCTGATACATTGGGAAATCTCAATCCTGACAGGTACTGGAAACACCTTTTTGGCAAGGTTTCTGAGGGGTATTAGAAGGATTACGTCTAAGGAATCACATCAGTCTCCTGACAGTCTTCAATTTTGAATTTTGTAGTTTCACTCTATTTCTTTTATATGAATTCTCAGTGTCATTCTGCATCACCCTCTTGTGTACTGATGGTGCCTCTGAGTTAGTTTTTTGTGCCCAACTCTTTAGTTAAATTACTAAAGGAGAAAGATGCCATGATCCAGCCAGTCCCTGAAGCTCTTCAGTTCTTCTCCTAGCATATCCTGTAGTGATCTTCTTTATAGTTAGCTCCTTGTTCTCCCTGCTGTTCTACTTCTATTCATGATGTTCTCTGTTTTAACTAATTTTCCTTTGGTATTGCTTCAAATGCTTTACTGAAGCCCAAGAAAATGTGATCTAACACATTTATGTTGTCTATTAAAATATTTGCACTAGTCAAAGGAAGATATGAAGTTCATTTATCACATTCTTACGTTAAGTTCATGCCATACTTATCTCATATTCTGTTAGCTTCCATGTTTGGTTATCCTTACCTTCAAATACATTTAATGCTTTGCATACTACTACTATAGTTGGATTAACAGACTTTCTTTTGTCTGGATTGCTGTTCCACCACATCCAATATGTGTGTTATATTTACTAAATTTTAGTAATTCCGTGTCACTGCTTTTCAACAAACTTCTTCCAACATTTGTTTGCTGAGTTTTCTTCAGAGTTTTCAGTTCCTATATTTTGCTCTGAATTATGCTTCTTCTTGAAAATGTTGCTTTCTACTCTATGCCCACATCCTCTTGCTCATCTGATGTTTGGTCTTATGTTCAACCACAACAGTCCTTTTTGGCGCCCAACGTGGGGCCTGAAGGGTTGAGATAACGACAGATCTGACTAGAGTGTGTTAAAACAAATTTGTTATAAACATTGCATTTGTTATATTACTTTATTAATTTTTTAATTTCTGGTCACAGTGTTAATTTACTTGCTCTCAGAGCTTTTGCATCTCTTCCTCCTGATGTGGTTTAACCCCAATCGGCAACCAAGCACCACCCAGCTGCTCGCTCACCCTCTCCCCCATCCCAGGGGGAGAGAACCGAAAAAAAC
>VZTL01078014.1:0-21157 GCA_013400535.1 Scopus umbretta
TAGTGTAAACATTGCTTAGCAACGACTAAGACGTCTCAACCTAAATCCAAACTACAGCACTATGCCAGCTACCAGAAAGAAAATTAACTCTATCCCTGCTGAAACCAGGGCACAAATATAAAAACTGATAGGCTGCAAAAAACAGTTAAAATATGAACTTTTAAAACTCTGTTATTTAGTCATCATTGCTTCAAAGATGATGTGGGTTTTCTGGTAGTAATAGTTAGCAATTTAGTGATTTATCTCTTCTTCATATGTACACAATAGCAGATATAAGCTATATAAGCTAAGTTTTGTTATCTACTTCCTCATAAGCCCTCTCATTAAATATATGGGGTTTTTTTTTTGTCTTCTACTGTCATTTGGTTTGCTGGGTCACCTTTTTTCTTCTAAAGACTAGTCTGTTTTTTACTAGTCTGTTCTACTTTTTACCATTAGTAAAGGGCAATCCAATCACCAGCATCTCTCTGACAAATTTCCCTGTGAAGTATCTATACTTACCTGTGGCATTATAGGAATATAGGCTGGAAATGTGTGTTGCCAAAAAAACTTTTTTTGAGTTTTTTGGCAGAGGATTCACATAGGTTCTCTGGGAAAGCCAGATACCAGGTTTTATGCTTATCTCTCATCTCACTCAAATAAAACTCAGCTCCGCATCCAAACACACTGCTTTACAGGGTTTTATCAGCTCTCAGAAGCTAAGTAGGATCAGTCCTGATCTGTGTGGGTACGAAATATTAGGAATATTGGGAAAACAGTTGTGCTGGAAAGGGGATTCCCTGACAAATGCAAGACACTAATCTGCTGATTTTTAACTGACTTCATATGTGCTTCTAATACTTAGAGATCCAACACTGCTGGGTTGAGGCCTCTATTTTGTGACTACATTTAAGTACAGGCAACGGCACATTTGCTGTATGTGTTCTGCCCTGTAGTGCAATGCAAGACAATGACCTTGAGGAGGTATGGTGGAGCACTCTGCCTCTCCATGGCAGAGGAGGAGCATCTGGTCCATGCTGGACCAGCCAAGGGAGGTCTGTGCCTGGCTCTGTACAACTCCAACTTATCTGAGCTGGTGAAGCCTGTGTGAAGGTGAGATCTCTGATGTTACCTGATGGGCGGGAGGAGACTGTGTGAGATAAGTTTATCCTTCCGTGAGAGCAAGCACCATGAGGACTTGTGTTTGCTTTACTTGCCCTCTGTCCTCTTCACATCGGAGTGACTTGACCTTTTCAAGCACAGAGGAATGCAGAGCCAGAACTTCCCTGATTTATCAATGTTGCCACTCAGATGCCTTCCCCTTGGATTTTCTGTGACACCAGGTCTTCATAACTGAAAAACCTGCAGGGCTGGGTAGAGTACCCACTATGCGCCTCACCCAAAAGCCATCTGCTGAACTTCTCTGGTTAAGGTATATCAGACAGAGTTTCCAGGAGGTACTGGGTGGGATGATAGCTTGTGAATGATGTCAGGGTGGCAGAGCTCAGATCACATCTCCCACATCCCCCCCAGCCACTGGGAAAAGTGGAACATATCTTCTTACCCCAAATGTGTTCTCCTTGGTGGTGCCTTGTGTGGGTTAGGGCATTCTGGGGGTGTCTGTGGAGCCGTGGTGATTGGACATACAAACATCAGTAACGCCACGTTAACAGAGTGCAAGCACTTCTCCATGGCCCTGAGTGAGACAAGTCCTATGGTACCAGACAGCAACTGAGGGAGTGATTTTAGGGTCACAGCCCCACCTGCATGTCCCTCTGAGGCAGCTGATTGCATGACTACATTCCTTTGTAAATTAAGCTCTTCGCTTTGCTTGGATGGCTTCTCTTTTTTGGAAAATTTCCTTTTCCATTTGAAATAAGACCTTTAAAATTTCTATAGTTAGTCTTGTGAGAAATACCAGGGAACTGCAGAACTGCATTTGTGCAGTGATGCGTGAATACAGAATCTTCTGAGAAAGCCTGAGTACAGACCCTTCTTAGTGGAGAAGAGGGCAGAGGGGAAAGATCAGTGATGCAAATGTGAATACCAGCCTACATTAGTGTGCCCCTACAGCTTATAGTTATTTAAAAACTTGTGACAAAATGTTAAAGAGGAAAACATTGCACAAGCTTACTCATTTCTTTGTTTGCAAGGATAGATTGCATTCATTTTTTTTCACATGTTGGTGAATAGCTGAGCATTTTCTAGGCCTGATCCTGCCATTCTCCTGCCAGCTGCTTTTCATGTGTTTTCACTGGAAGATGTCTTTCAATAATGTAGGAAAAATAAGGAATTTGCATTCAAAGGTTAAGAAAACGTCTTTGAAATATGATCTATATGTTTCAGTATAAAGGGAACACTACTGAGGGTCAAGAGCTGAAACTCAGTAATCATTTTATTCAGGAGCTGGGTGGCATGGCAAGAAATAGAAGATATCACTCTCTCTTCTGAAATATTTGCTCTAAAACATCAGGGAAGAAACAGAACTGCAATTAAGTCTTGTTTAATGATGAGTTGTATTTTTAAATCCATATTTCTTTACTGACCTGATCTGTAATATTGATCATAGGGCTGAATTTAGGTCAGCTCTCCCCACAGTCATTCATCACTCTTGTCTTGAATCTTAAACACGTTGGTGTATGAAATAGCCTGTAATTTTATTACTGCTCACAAACACTGTCACAGAAAGTATCACAGAACTTGGATATGTGAAAGAGAGTGGAAATGAGATTTAGGGGTTCTGGTCACTGATCTCAGGGTACCAGCATTCAGGGTTATGAATGAGAACCATTTCAGTATCATTTTAAGTGTGGTTTTGACTATTTTTTTTTTCCAGAACACTGACCCAGCGATTGGCATAGGTTAAGAAGTGATCAAAGGACCTTCAGAAACACTTTTGTCTCAACAGCCCTAATTCCAGGATGCAATGCAAACAACACCTATTCTGTTCTGGGTGCTAATACAGCTACATAACTTTTAGAAGTGATAGATGATGAGTGATGAATGACGGCTGCAAGTATCAAGAGGTAATTTTAATCTCTATATTTCTTGATCTGTATTTTTTGTATATATTTCTGTACATATCTTCAAACAAATGCTGAAAAAACAGACAAATCAATGTAAACAGCAATCAAAATATAAGACTGTCCCCATAACATCTGAAAATATATCTTCCTGTTTCAGGGGCCAGACATCTTCCTCAGTACTGTGATTACCAGTTATTACTTCACAATGAACCAGCAGCACTCCATTCAAAACAAACATTTTAGATATAAAAATGCTATTTCTATACTTGCACAGCATCCTCAGAACGACATATTTTTCACTGTGATAATTTTGACAGCAGCAGGATGAAATGATGAGATAAAATTAGTATCTACTTGTGACCATTTGAACAAAAGGAGAAGCTGTAAAATCATTCTTACAGGATCGAATAATTGAGCATGTCTAAAACTTCTTCCATCACCACCAGGAATAATATGTGCTTTGAAAATATTCTGTCACATCACAGCAATTTTATGGGGGTAAAATTTATTTATCAATGAAGTTATTTATCAAGCTTTATGAAAAAACATCTCCTACTACAAAATAATAAATAATCCAAGCTTAAAAAATAATTTCCACATTATGTTATGGACTTTCACTGAAATCAGAAATATACATAGGTAAACACACAGAGCCTCCCAGACTGTTTCTTTAGAGGAATAAAGATAACTAATGAAGGTTATTGCTCTGCTTAATGCAATTTGTTGCTGTATGAACCTGTAAGTGAATAAAGCCTAGGCAGCAATAGCCAGAAATATTTTGATCTTTCCAATGAGAAGGTCAAAAATATAATTACTCTTTTTAGTTAGATTCTACTTTGAATAAAAAGACTACTTACCATAGTTCTAAATTAGCTTTTAGTATATATGTCAGGCAAAGTGCATAAAACTGGAAAAATATTGTTTTCTAACTGCAACTTTGAGATGCAAACTGAAGGTGAGGTAATGCAAAGAACAGAACAAAGAAGGCTGAGATGACACCATAGTAAATGAAATAAGGGGTTATCAAAGTGAATAGAGAAATAAAGGGTCTTAAATTTGAAGCTTTACATTTGATTAATTAAACTGCATCCTGAATTTGCTAATTGGATGCTTTCATGATATGTTGTTGTGGGACACTGACAGATGGCATTGCACTCATGGCAATTAATCCTAGTAGCACTTTTAAAATAAGGTATAAAAGTATCTGATTATCCCTATTTCTGCAGTCAGTTCTCTGAAAACCTAGGGCAGAAATAACTATGGGCCTCAGTATGAGGAAGACAAATTATGAGTATTCAATCAGTTCTAAATAACATTTAATTGCTTGCTCCTGGGTAATAGCTTTTAAGTAAAGACATTTTGTGACATTTACTGATAGTGTCTATCTTCTAGTTAACACCTTGAGTAAGGCTAGAAATGCATGCTTAGGTTTACATCTTTTTATTTTACAAGGGAAACATGAAATTTAAATAGTTGACAGCGCAAAGTCAGCAAAGAAGCAGGAAAAATCTCTAATAGACCCATGATAGGAAAATCACATTTCTATTCATTCTTGGTGGTTTTTTCCTCTTTATTTTCAATATCATAAGACTGAACGTGCAGGAGCATATGTCTTTTTGGACTGACAGTGGTATAAATGATTAACATTTGACTGCTACTGTGAGTTTCCAGGGAATTTGCATTTTATGATTTACCAAAGCATGAAATGTGTGTTGATTTTTCCTACTGAAAGAATCTAGGTAAGAACTTTGCTAAAACCTTACTGAACTACTGTATGAAAAAGAGTTTGATATTCACTGTGATTTAGGTCACTTAAAAATAAACAGAAAGAAAGTCAAGGTTCAGTGCTGTTCATGCTGACTTGCCCTTTTTGTCTCACTTAGTAGTTTAAATTGGTGGAAAAGTCCAGGTGGTTGGCTTCCATCACTTATAAGTCAAACATGAAAAGAAATTTACATATTGCCATAGTCAGAAAAAACATTTTGCCAAGATTACTTTTCACATTTGCCCCTCCCTTACTTTTTTTACAGGCAATCAATGGTTATTTCAGTCAAAAACCATAAAGAATGTTATGAAAATTACTCTGCTTGATCAAAAGTTTGGTTCTGTCAGACTTCCTCAAGGCTTGGGCAAGCCCAGGAAGTGCTCTGCAAAACAGAAACAATAATAATAAAAAATAATAACCCTCTCCTTTGTATTTCTTAGCCTGTGATGTAACCCTGCAGTGAGAGAAGTACTGAGGCAAAGAATAACTAGGCTGTATAAGGTCTTAGTCCATGTCTTTAAGAATGCTGGGACACATCTCTTAAAACAAGTATGTCCAATATGCAGAATTACTTCAGCTCAGTTAATTTCCCTAGAAGTTACTGTAATTGAAGTAACAAATTTATTTATGTTTTGTGATGTAAATCTCTCGATCAGAGCTGTCCGTGCAACTGAATGAGGAATGCATGTTGACTGATTGCAAAATGGGTAGGAGAAAAAAACAATTTTGTCTTGCTTTTTTAAATAGATGATGTTCTTATAATAGATCATGATTTCTTAAAATAAGAGGCTGCATTCTTTGCTCTTTGACACTGTTTTCAGTCCCACTGAAGTCTCATGCTGTATGAATCCATACATACAAATTGGATTTATGGCATAGATTTAAGAGCACAGATGAATATAAGATGATAGTCATAGGACATAACAGTAACGTTGCCTTACCTTAGAGTGTAAGGAAAAAAAGAATGAAAAGACATTTTTTTTCTTTAGTTTAATAAGGTCCAGAGTCATAAGGTTCCAACATTATTCCAACCACCTAATTTATTGGCTAATAATGCCAATTAGAGCAAAGCTGTGAAATAATTCCATTAGATGATGGAAGGGGAAGACTGTTTTTAACCTGGTCATGAAAAGCATTGGCCCAAATCTGTATTTTCATTTACACTTCTTCAATCCATTTGAAACGTCGAATACTTTACTTCTTAAAAGGTAATACTGGATCCCATATGAAATATGCAGTGTCCTTTAACACTTTTTATTTTTTATCCACACTGCTTCTTCTAGAGGATGGTAGAATTATAGCAAATCAGCAGGATATTAATCCTTTTTTGAGCTCATGCATTGCAAATTCAACTCATATGTAGGGGTTTGCATTAGAAGTCTCTTATTACCATATTGATTAGTAATATTTTTTAGTCTTCTACGTTTTTCTATGCGGTACCTCTTAAAATAATCACTGTTTTACAACTGTCTATACATAATACATACGATAATAATAAACTCATGTATTTTGCAAGCAGCTGAGATAAATCTGCCTGAAAAGCCTGGAACAGCTGTATGTGGATAGAGGGGAAGATACTGCCAGCTCTTAAACTGAACTGAGATTTTATAGTGCCTAGTTAATCTTTGCCAGTTTTGCTGGTGGATTTCTGACCGCCCCATCGTGGTGTAGAAAATATACATTTATTTCAACAGAAACATAGAAAGTGAAGTTATCATTGTTATTAGAACCAAAGAACCCCCTTCTAAAGCAAAGCATTACCAGCAGTTTGCTATTCTGTGCATAGTGAGAGGCTCTTGGACTTGTAAAACAAAATCACCAACCTATTCTAAAGGTGTTGTCTTGGATAAGCGTGTGAAGCATTTTCCTCCTACAGTCACTTTCATAGCCCCAAAATTTCAGTTTATTTGTTTGCTTACATGTATTCAATGGTGTGTTTGAGATACCTTATTCTACTGAGTTGATCTACAATACATATGGAATTACCTCAATTCCACATTTACAACATATTTATGGACATAGTGACTTTATAGTATCTTATAA
This sequence comes from Scopus umbretta, assembly GCA_013400535.1. Classification (NCBI taxonomy): domain Eukaryota; kingdom Metazoa; phylum Chordata; class Aves; order Pelecaniformes; family Scopidae; genus Scopus; species Scopus umbretta. The sequence continues at coordinate 6,814 of VZTL01078014.1, forward strand.
AAACCTTTGATCCCAGAGACAAATCACTCTCCACCTCTATTCTAAATACATTCCACCCCAGTGTAACATGCTAACATGTCATGTGCCGGTGTTACTTAACAAACAAAACCAAATATCTTCTGAATCATAGAATCATAGAATCATAGAAACATAGAAACATAGAATGGTTTGGGTTGGAAGGGACGTTTAGAGGTCATCTAGCCCAACCCCCCGGCAGTGAGCAGGGACATCTTTAGTTAGATCAGGTTGCTCAGAGTCTCATCCAACCTGAACTTGAATGTTTCCAGGGATGGGGTCTCCACTACCTCTCTGGGCAACCCATTCCAATGTTTCACAGCAAATACTTTAAATTTCTATTATTCCAACCAGCATTGCTAAAGCAATGAGCTAGGTTTTTCAGGAGCACGGATTTTTATTAACACCAATACAGTTACCAAAACCATTTCGACTCTTAATATCATTCACTTTGATATTACTAGTTACTTGCCAATGGAAAGGATAAACTTTATTTCTCTTACCTAGCCATCATCAATAGTAAATGAAGGAAGAGCAATCACTGGAAAAAGTACATAATAAAATTTGGAACAGATGCATTCATTGACATAGACATACATTTTCATTTGGGGGTTCTCAAGTAAAAGGAAAAAAAAAAAGTAAACCAGTAAAAGTAAGCCTATCCAGTTCAAAATTGAGAAAGCTGATCTAACCTAGTATTTCAAAGCTGAGGAAGAGGAAAAGCAGCTCTTTACATACAATCTCTAAATGAAAGCAGTAAATATTTGTGACATTATAAAAAATCTTTCAGGGAAGATCACTAGTAGGAATAAAAGGGTTTCATGTCACTGCAGTAAATTAGAAAATATCAAGTCAAATTAAGCATAACTTGTTTGAAGGTGTAACTTTATCTGTGGTCACATTGCATTGAAACCTTTTAATAGTTTACCTGCCCAGGCAGTTAAAAAGGATTTTTTTAAACTAAGTGGTGGGATGTTATATGAGATGAGGACTGATGATGCAGTCCTTTCAGGAGGCCTCTGAACACTGAAAAACTCTGTTCAAGCTGTATGGCAGAGGAGCAATGTTTCAGCTAAAGTAACCTAAGGGAAGAATATAGTGCACAAAGTTGGGGCAGACGATCTGGGACACTAAGCCTTCTTGCCTCAGCTCTATCAACAGCAATAAGTACAACTATTTTGGACAGAGAAATAAATAACTTACAATTACTATAAAATAAAAATATATTAATATTACTATATACTAATACTACTATATTAAATATTCCCATACACAAGATTGTGAAATACCTGAAAATACAGTACTTGTTACCAAACACAATGTGAGGAAAGCCCTGCTTTGGTTACTAACTATTCAGTTATGCAACAACAAATGACACAAGTAGAAGATATGAAATAGTTATGTGCAAAACTGGAGGAGAATACTTTGCTCCCCGACCAAGATAAGCTTGAAAGAAATTTCATATAAACATTTTAAATACTTTTTTTTTTTACATTCCACTAATGTTTTCCTTTGTTAAGTGCACCTATTATCATCTATACTTCCCTGGTGGAGTTTTTGGAGATTGTTCTAAGTACATTAGTACCATCTGATCCTATAATGATATATCTTTATGCAGTAGGTGTTTGGTTGTGAAGAGCAGCAGACATGAGACACACCACTGACTTTCACTCCCTATAGAATTCACTGAAGCTGCATGAAGCTGGATAAATCCGAACAATGGAGTGGGAATTATATTGTGCTTCCCAAAAATCCTACCCTGAGGCAAGCAAGGCCTTCAAATCAGGGAGTTTACTTTTTGTTTTCCTGTCAAGGGAAGAAACAGAGATGTGAGTGGACAATTTGCGTGGCATGGCTCTAGACTTTTTCATAGCAGTGGAGTGGGAACATACATGTTCTCTTTATCCAACAACCGAACTCCTGGAAAGTTAAAGGTAACAGACATTGCCCACTAATTACTACTGATACTTGGTATTAGTTATGTATCAACTACAGGACATTTGGTTCTCTAACCTAAGAGATCATGAGAACTTACTCATATACAAAACATGTTTATTCAAGTTTTGAACAAATACGCTGAATCCTATATTTAGAAATATCAGTGCCTCAGCTTTGTACATAATCAGCATGATTTCAGAGTTAGTACAACATAGGACTTCAGTGAAAAATATGCTTCACAAAGTCTTGCAAAATTTGGAGAATCTCTAGCAATTGATATATTGGTTTCCCTTTACAGCAAATGTAATTATTCAATGACACAAAAGTTTGTCATGCTGACACCTGAAAATAAAAGCCGTGCTTAATTTTTAACATAGGACTCCAGGATTTTCAGTATAATCAAGCCTACATCTCTAATTACATTTTATTTCCTAAGCACATAAATTGTTGAAAGGAAAAAATAAATGACAGCTTGACAAGATAACCAGGATTTATGGGGTCTAGCAAACACAGAGACAGAGCTGCTGCCTCTACTCTTAGATATATCTGAGGTTTTGGAAGCACTTGTTTTACAATTGCATTCATATATCTCAAAGGCTTGATAGCCCACTGTATAAAGATGATCCCCTGAGGGTTTGGAGGGTTAGTACGTTCAGGAGGGACTGCTGTACGAAAAGTCGTTGAAAAAAATACAACCACCACAGGGATTGCCATCAGTGAGTTACCGAGCCCTGATCTTTTTTTTTTTCCCATATGCTCTCATAAATCTTCAGTTCTTTTAAGTGCAGTAGCCTAAAGTAAGGGTAAAAAGTTTGGCATTGCCCAGGGCCTGGGCTCCTCATCTGGCAGAGGGAGCTGGGGCTGCTGCGGGGGCGCAGGGCTGAGATCTCCTGCTCCCAGGGGGCATCCAGGAGATGCTGTTTGACAGAGGAACCTACTGCTCTGTCCCCATCAGTGGCCACAAGATGCTAATAGGATGTAAGCACTTAACGCTGAGCTTGGGAGGGCACTGAACTGCCTTAGGAAGGTGCCTCGTCTTCCTCTTCCCATTGACTCTTTGGAGCTGAATTACTTTTATGGGCCATTTTTTTAGATATTGTTTTGTCTAAATAGGCAGTCCATAATGTTTGATTCGTTATTGACTGTTTGCTACCACCAAACAAACATTTAGTTCAATTGCATATAGCACTCAGGAAGTGCCTCCCGTGCTATAAAATACAAATTCCAGTCCTGGGGATGGTGGTGGAATGGTATGTACACCAGGGTTGTATAGCTTTCTACTGAGAAAAGATAATCAATTAAAGTCCTGGGGCTATCCCAAGTGTTACAAAGAATCCTGATTAATGAGCAGCTTACTAAAAAATAGACTCTTCCTGAGGAGTTGTCAAGCCCTGAAGAATTGTGCCAGTACTCCCTAGCTGTGCCCTCCACACCTCAGTGAGCCCAAATTATTCAATTACTCTTGTAGCTTTTTGGAGGCATGGGAGGTTTTTCAACTTTCACAGCAGCTCTGTCAAGATGTTTGGCTGTCAAAAAAGCCTTTCCCTATCCCAGAGTATTTATTTTTTTTTAGGTAAAGTTATATAAGAAATGGCCTTCCTTTCCATTTTTGGTCAACACATGGCTGTGTGTTGAGCACGGACTTTGATAAGGAGCCCACATCCAAAGTCTGGTAGAGGTGTCCAGCTAAGCTTACCTGGAAGAGGTCTGCAAAGGAGAGAAAAGTAATTTTTCTTTCTCATTGTCTCTCCAGTCTGGTAGAAGGTGAAGGGACAGCCATTTTACCCTCACCATAGGTTATAACAATGTGAAGTCTATATTAGCTGGCAGAACTTCTTCGAGGCAATTATATTGATGAGGAACAAGTGAGCTGTAATATAAATCATTGCTTCTAGCATGCCCCTTTGCTAAGGTATAGAGTTGGCTAAAGCCACAATTTCCCTAAGGCCAAGGAAAATCTCACTGTCCTTTAGGATATTTTTAGGACCATTGTAGAAGTCATTGCACAGGCTAGAGACAAGTCAGAGCTTTATGGGACTTCTTTACATCAGCAGCGGTCAGCCTTTATGACCATACAAATCCTGCGTCAAAAATCTTCCCATTGCCAAGATCCAAAACATAAAACCCCATTCCTCAAATAACAGAGAGGAACTGCTGTGGGATAATGCTTGTCCAGGGATTCACAGTAATGCAATCCAGCCCTGTCCTGCAGTGCAGCATGGAAACAGGAAGGTCAACCAGAGATACTGCTTTGACCTTTGTCGCTCTCAGAATAGAAGGACTTGCTTGCTAACACAGCAAAATGATAAATGTGAAACTATATAAAGTTATATCTAAACTATTCAGACTGCAGAGTAACTGAATTTGGGTATTGGCTACTAGTTTAAAAAAACTTAAAGTACTGCAACTAGACTAGGCTATTATAATCTTAATTAAAAAAAAAAAAAAAAACAAAACAAAACCTAAAAATTCAGGGTTCATTGGATTTTGGTCTTTATTTCAACTGCTGTTACCCTCATTTAGCCTCTTGACAGGGGTGCTAGCCCAAGATTTCCTTGTCTAATTAATGGCCTATGGCTATTCAGAAGATCAAATACATGTCTTCCTCTGTGAATGAGCACTCAATTTGGCTCACAGTTACACCTGTACAATTCAATTAGCATGGGGATAATCAAGAAAAAAAATATCAGCAATGCCTCTTGTGGTGGGTTGACCCTGGCTGGATGCTAAGTGCCCACCAAAGCTGCTCTATCACTCTCCTTCACAAACTGGACAGAGGAGAGAAAATATAACAAAAGGCTCCTGGGTTGAGGTAAGGACAGGGAGAGATCACACAGCAATTACCATCATGGGCAAAACAGACTCAGCTTGGCGAAATCAGTTTAATTTATTACCAGTCAAATCAGAGTACGGTAATGAGAAATAAAACAAAATCTTAAAACACCTTCCCCCCCACCCCTCCCTTCTCCTCGGGCTCAACTTCACTCCCGATTTTCTCTACCTCCTCCCCCTGAGCAGCACAGGGGGACAGGGAATGGGGGTTGCAGTCAGTTCATCACACATTGNACCCTTCTGTAGTCCCCCCGCTACCAAAACCTTGCCAAGCAAACCCAATACACCTCTACAATCTTCAGCCTTTTTGCTTTTAATATACTATACTGAAATACTTTGATGTAGGGGAAACAAAACCCATGTAAATATTAACTACCTATTTTGAGGTATGCAGTACTCTGAATACATGGTATTCAGCAGACAGTGCATTTTTTCCCAGATTTTGAAGAACTTCTAAGCTATACGAATGTTTTTGTGTACAACTATCCTGTGAAGGCAGCTCAAACCAGTTTCTGTAAAATGATCTTCATAACCGCTCAAAGGAATCAATTAATGATTCCAGTGTCATCTTGCATTTTCAGCACACTTTGTAATAAAGAAAAATCTAAGGTTAGAACAAGAGTGAGTCTCAACTCACAAACAGCCCATGGTATTCTGAAAAATAGGTTTAGTAGCAAGGAGCCTTGCTGCAGAAATTGGCTCTTTTCACTGTCCAGTATCCCTGTCACTGGTGGGCCTAGCCATTTCATGCAGAGGTCAGACAGACCATTCAAATATCTAACACAACACTGGAAGATTTTTTTTTTCTTTAAAGTGGAGAGAGAGAAACAAGAGAGAGTGAAAATATACAGGCAGTACTCATGATACTACATTTGAAGAAAAATAATGCAATCATATTAAATTTGTCCAAGGCATCAAGATTAACACATAATTCTATGACAACAATAGTAAAATATGCTCCTTATCCTGATACAAACCATATGTTTTCGATTTCATCTTAAAACTTTCTGATTAAAATAGTGGTCTCAGGAATCCTTAGCTAACTTTTAGCCATCTGCTTCTGCTCTCCTGTTGTCTTATTTTGGTTAGGTAACTAAATTTGTAACCAAAACAGATTTTTTATTTCGACCCCATATTGGCTTTGAACACACAGGGAGGAAAAAAAACCCATGCATACTGAGTCAGTGCTTTCTCATGTAGAATGGAAGAATCCTAAAAATGCTGTTTCATAATAGGAAACGAAATTATTTTTATGCTACCACCCACAATTAAATTATAAAGTTCAACAAGGTTAAAAGAATGGCAAAACAAGGAAGCTGTGTATGCTTTTCACTGTCTGCATTTTCAATCAGACCATAATAATTATGCAGCTCTGTGAACACAGTTAATATAACCTCTGCTCAGAAGCTATACTCCATGGCTATGGACTGTGATTGCTCTATAATAAAACTAACATTAGGTCCATCACTGGATATTAGAGAGCAATAATTGTATCAGACATTGGAGGTTTCTTCCCTCTCATAAAGCTACCTTTCCTTAAAGGATTATCCTGACAGACAACATGCTCGTCTTTTTAAAGAAGCAATATAATTAGCTTCTTCCCACCCCACTGCTGCTTGTTTCTCTTATCTCTGGGTTGATCTGAGAAATACAGAGTGGTGGAAATGTTTGCCCTAAGTTAGCACAATGGCAGCAGAGGCAAAACTGCTGCCTTGATTTAGTGGGTCAGGCGGTCCCTGCGGATGCAGGAACCCCAGGCACGTAGCCCTGTTGCTAGGGAACTGTATCGATCCTTTCCAGCATCTTCACTGACACCATCTCTGCTCTGCTGCTGTGATTGAACACCATCTTTTACAGGAGTGGGAGAGCTAGAAGCTTTGGCTTGGCTTTAATATTTATGAAGTAAACGTTTTAACCATTGAAGCTTTAAATGTCTAATGCTGTTTTCTTTTTCCAGAGCAGCAGCTTACCTTTGGGAATATCTTGATCACTCTAGTAGGGCAAATTACTTCACATTGGAGGCAGATAGCTTATTTTCTCTGAGCTAAATGCAACAGTAGGAGGTTTAACATGCACACAAAAATAATTAAAGTATTTTTTTTTCCTCATTCACTTTAATTCTCTCATTATTTCAAGGTAATTTACATTTAAAATACATCATTCGACAGGTTTAACTGAAAATCATCAAAATCAGATTGAAAGGTAGATCAGGATATTTTGAATATTTTTATATAGGCTAAAAAAAATAAGGCATAAAAATGTAGTGTGTGCATACAGAGAATGCTGTTACACAGAAAGTGTTAACATAGCCCAGTAGGGCACTGTGGGAAATGCCCACTACCAGGAGGATGAGGATTTCAGGTAATATATCTTTAGCTAGCTAATTTTGAGGTTCGTCCCTGCGCATGTACAATGGGAGGCTTTTAACTTCAAGGTTTTTAAGAAGGTTCCATAATGGGTCTCCTCAGCCAGTGCTGCAGCCCCCCCACTGCTCTGGTCAGCACCTGAGCTAGCTGACTTGTAGCTTTGTTCCTACATGTCTGGCCCATATGCAGCCTGGAGGCACCATGCTCAGGACATCAATCTTCTCTGGAGGAAGGGTAGGCCATGGAGATACCTCAGCTGTTGCAGGCAGTGCACAGGCATACTGTATCAAATGATATAATTACAGGAGATCGAGCACCTGAGTCCTGTCCCAATAGATTCTCAGAGCATATGTATTTATAGAAAGGCGATGCCATGAAGCCTCACAGGTTAGAAGGGTTATCAGATGATATGAAGGCAAAATGGTTCAATATTAAATCATTCCATACTACCTCTCCTATAGTAGCAAGCAGAAGCTGAAGAGCTGATAGTTCTCTGTTTTGAATATGGAAAATTCTCCATCTGAATTTTAAAAGTCTCCATTAGAAGTAAATAAAAACTATATACTTAAATAAACTCCTATTGATTTTACTTCTTATAAAAATCAATAATTTAAAATGTATGTTAGATGATTAAGCTCTTGGGATCCTTCTTATAAGTACTCAACGCTGGCAGAAAATGTCTAGCAGTAGCCTTAGAAATTGAAATAATCACTTCAATCAGACACCAGATGCCTGATTAGGACCTGCATGGCAGATCCCATAGTGACCTGAGGGAAGTAAATGTAACAGGGACTCAATAATCTTAAAAGGTCTTTTCCAACCTAAATGATTCTATGATTCTATGAAGAGAAGGTACCTCTGTGAGCAGGAACAAATTTACCAGAAGAGCTATGGGGACAGTAACTCCCTATTAGCATTATTCTGTGTGACACATACTGTAGTCGCATGATAGGAAATGCTACTTTGTGCTGTTTTGCTGTCCTCCTGGTTATTGGGAAGGCCACATCTGGCCCTGCATCCAGTCCTACTTATTAGGAAGCCCACACTGACAACATCCCCTGCTGCAGCTCCTGGACAGTAATGCAGAAAGTCAGGCTTGTGAAAGATGTAAGGGTTCCCTGCAAGGCAGCCAGCAGCTCACACCACATTAGCACATGCAAACATTTTTTGGTATTGACATCATGTGAGTGTGCACAACTGGGTCTGGCTTATAAACAAAACTCTGTATTTTTAACCTAAATCATGCTGCATATCCTATAGTTAAATTACTCTGATTGGAATGCAAAATGAATAAACACAAGAGTCAATTCATTTAAAAATTAAAGTATTCAACATACTTGTATTTTGTAAAAGGTGTCACCAGTTTCCAGAGGATTTGCCTTCAGTCTTTCCACAGTTTCTCTTCTTAATCTAAAATAAATTCTCATTCTTCCCCATTTCAAAGGTAATCTTCTCCCACTCACTCTAATATTCAGTGTTATTACATTAGAGACCATTAATTAGGACAATGGCTGTTAACACAGTACTGAAGTTCTTTTTTCTTATGCCCTTATAAATAACGTTATATCATTTTTTACAGCATGCAACATAATGGTCTTTGAAGAAACCCTTCTGACTAAACTGCTAGCACTCAAACTAGCATTCTTTCCTAATACAGCACTGACATGATAATAGCATAATACCTCAGGCCATTAAGTCTATTGAAAGTAAATTATTACCATCAGACACGATAAAACCTAGTCAGATGCATTAACAACCTTACATTCTGTCTTGATAACACTACTAAAATAGTGATTGCCTCTGTTTAGCCTTGCATAATATTTATTATCCCTTTCTTCTTGAAATGCATTGGACAAATGTCCTGCCTGAGTCACTGCTCACAAAACATTTCAGGAAAAAGGCAGCAGTACAATACTTTGGGTTCTGATCTAAAATCTGGTGAACTCACTGGGGAGCCTGCCATTAGCTGCAATGTCTTTAGCTCTCTACATGCTATCTCATGTAATTAATAACAGAGATATTAAAAAGTCTGCTTCCCCTAAAGGCTGCCAATTTATGCATAAATGTTATATATATGTGTGCATGTATTATACATATACCCATGTTTTACTTATCCCATGAATAAAATGAATTCCTGTGAATCCCCTCTGACAGCTAAAATCTGTTTACCCACTGTTTTTTTTTAAATTTCTCTAGTGACTTATTTAGACAAATGTTATAAAAAAGGTTGTTAGAAGTACCTAAGAAACATGTGCAAGGTTGAAAGGCTTCCAGTGGGACGTGTCTCTCTCTCATCGCTGAGTCTTTTGTCTTTCTTTTTTGACTTGACGTGGGTATAAGTGAGCAAAGGTATTGCATTTTGTATAAGTGGCTGTTATTTTCCCAGCATTTTTTAATATCTATTTTCTGAGCGGAACATGCAAGTTTTCTGACAGGTATCTAAGTAGTACAATTTACCTGTAGAAACATAGAAAGCCATAAAAAAATAACTTCAGAGTTTACTAGATTTTTATCTAAGACTCTGGGCCAAAAAATAGCAGACTTGTCTCTCACGTCAGTCTAGGAACCAGTGCATGTAGGATAGAGAAGTAATACCAAAAAAGATCACTTTCAATAGCTGTGAACTCTTTTCCCAGACACAATCAATTAAGCAAATGATACCAGTATAGTCTGTGGACATTTACTCACCAGTAGATTTGACAAGACCCACAGCTACTTGTGGAGGTTGATAAATCCATCTTAGCAAACAAGTCTAGGTCACACTTAGCTCCGGCTGCTACAACAACTTCAGTCACAGATACCTGCCACCCTGCTGGGGTCATGCCTTGTCAGCGTGCATGTAATAAAATAAAGGCAGTTTCCCACCTCCACTACCATGTCAGACTTTGCAGCTGTCCCTGTAAGTAAATAGATTCTTTCTTGATCAAAGCAATTAACTGAGCTGTTCTCCACATCTCTGTCTACTACTTTATTCTTATTCAAAGCTGTGTGGTTTCCCTGGGGATGTTAGTGTCAAATGCACTGTGGAGTGATGGTGCTCACTGCTTAGCATTCAGCTCTGAAACCTCTCAGAGGGGAAGTGTGAAGGTATCTGGCTGCCTGTCAAAAATGCTGGCCTGGATGAATTGCAACTGCCTGGAACTGTATGGTAAATAAGACCAAAAGCTTCTACCAAGGGTTTATAGGCTCTGGGCAAACTTGTTCACTCATAGTCATTACATCTGGCAGCTTGTAGCCCCCAGGTGATCCCCGTAATTTTTAACAAAACTGCAACTTATTTCCTCTCAATGAGTTTAGCTATGACAAATCTTTCTCAAGAAGATGGGGTTTCTTTTTCATGAAGACTTTTTCTGTACGCATTAAGTGGGAGAAGGTGGTGGCAGCAACCCAGCCTCTCACACATGGTTTCCCTTGACTAGGTAACTAATCTTTTTTGTTCCCTTTTCCCTCCAAATACTGTAGTGTACTAGCCAGCCAGAGGATCAGAAGTAATACAGCCTCTGCAGCTTCCTGCAGCCATGACGCTGGATAGAAGTTCAAGTCCAGCAGTGTGTGGATAGAGGGAACAGGACACACATGCCTTAGCCTCTGCCTGGGACCCTCGGGAGCCAGCACTGGCAGTAAGCATATTTAACAGCGAAAACATGATGTTGGTCATGCTTTAAATCTCTGCTCATCTTTTCTTCCATTTTCCTAATTTTCAGAGACCTCTGATTTTAAGCATTCAGAATTACTATCACTTAAGTGTCATTAACATAATTACCAATTTATTCACTTTCCCACAGGATAGTTTCTACATATTCTTATTAGTTCTTTTGCATATGGAATAAGTTGGGTGTTGCACATCATAAATATACTTCAGGAGTGAGGAATTTAGTATGTGATAGAAAAGAGTGACCTATTTAAAGGTATTCCTTTACTCAACTCACGAGTAAATGCACAGGGAACTTAATACTATTGGGATTTTAAAGACTGAAAGTAAGTATCTTCCAAGAATGCCCTATGTGTCCAAAAAATCACTGGTAAAAGCTTTTGCAAGCCATTTAAGATGACATTCGGGACATGGTTTAGTAGATATGGAGATGCTGAGTTGATGGTTGGACTAGATGATCTCAGAGGTCTTTTCCAACCTTAATGATTCTGTGATTCTATGACATTGATCCCCATTTTTTGACAAACTCGAAGCATTATGTGCAACTTCATAAGAGAAAAAGGTAGAAAACTAATTGACATAGAAATGTCAAAGCAATGTAAATGTGATGTTTTCATGATGGGAAATATCTTCACAGCTGAACAAGAAATGAGGCAGGTTATTGCAGATATTAGTATTAAAAAAGCATGCTGTTAACATCTGATTTGCCTAATATAGAATTCATTACTGCGCAATATTTCATCTAAATAATTTTCTTACTAATGCTCACCCAATACCAAATAACTCCCCAGCACTTGCCTCAGACATCTCTATGAATACTGAGCAAATTTATTATACTTGGTCCATGGTAATGAAGCTGCAGTGGATTCATAATGATCAAATGCTTACAATAAGCAGTGTGCATTGAGAAGACTCTTCTTTCTGCTTGTGTGAGCACAGTAAAATACTAGAGCTACACTAGAGAACTCCTGGACAGATAGGAAGGCTGGGGGAAACAGATCTACTTTTTCTGGTTATAAAGAGGCACAATTGTGAACACGTGCAAAAATACTAACTTGTATTCATCTTGCTGCTCCAGAGGGTTGTACCAGGACTGTTTTGGTGTACCAACTATTCAGTCAGCATTTAGCTGAGGAGAAGACAGCCTCTTGTCTCTTTAACATGCTGGACTGCATCCTTCGCCATGTGAGTAGAAAACATTAGGAACTCCCTCCCTCACTTGGCTTTTTCATTTCAAAAAATTTGCCAATGGAAAAAGAAAAAATAAAGTTCAAGGGTTCTAATAATTCAGACTCTAAGAAATAAAGCAATCAGTGCCTCACAAGGGAAGAGGTGTGTGATGACAAAATGTATAGTATCTCGATACTGACGGCAGTCTTTAGATGTTATTCTGGACAGAACTTCATCAGAAAAGGTCACTAGAGATTGATTCAACTGTTATGATCAGTGTGTCTGTATTGTAATTAACATATGAGAAAACGTGCATACCTAACTTTGTATGAAAACTATTACAGCACCTTTTTCTGAGCACACATCGTAACTATTAGAAGCTGTGTCACTACAAAACTGTGTATTACCTACATTAAAAAGAAAGGCAGATGGGAGCATGCGGTTTTCATGGTGGCATTTTCTAACTTTGGTGTTCAGCTGACTGCACTGCATTCCAAGTATAATATTTGTTTGGAATTTAATTTATTCAATATTTTATAACAGCCAATCTCAATGTCACAGTCTGTAGCTGAAATGGCTTCTATAATGTGACACATGATATGTCACAGGTGAGAATCTGTGTACTGAGGACTCACCCTATGCCATTTAAAATGCTGGTCACAGCGAATACTGATGTACAGTAGATGGTAGCCATGGAAACCAGTCAGAGCTTACCTTCGTAATATTTTTTTTTTTAACAAAACTAGATCCCAAAGGGTATTTTTCTTTTACTTTGGGGGCATAGTGTGTTATAATATCTAGCAAATTATCCATTAGATGGTTTTAAAAGCAATTCAATCTTAAAATCCCTCGCAGATGTTGCACAGTGCTCATTTCCAAACACTAAAGAACAGGTGTGTTATTAAAGCATGCTAACAGCTCCAAAACCTCCCTGGGGAATGCAGCAAATGTGAGGAGCAGAATGAGAGCACACCACAGGCTGCACCAAGAGGAAGCAGCTCTGCTGCTGCCAGCTTCTCCTCATTTCCAACCACTTCTGGAAAGACCAAATGATTGGGTAGGATGTGCAAAGTGACAGGGAAGAGAGGCAGCCAGGCAGTTGGGGAATGCGTCTAGGGTCAGAGATAAGGGGTGGAGTCCTGGCTCTTGTAAAAGCAAGAGGCAAGGTAAGATTTCATGCTTGGAGCCTGGAAATAGGGCAGAGACAAGCTCTTGGTAAATAGGGGCTTTGCTGTGAAACTTGCAGTGCAGAAAGTGAAGTTTTCTGGGAGGAAATAATAATTTAGAAGATACCTTTCATAGGAAGCAAAAATACCTTAAATAGATTTTTGACAGGACATTAAAATCAGGTATTGAAAAGCAAAAATAAGGTCTGCCAGGCAGACGATAGCTGGTTGGTTGGTAGTGGTCCCTGAGGAGGTGTGTTGTACAACTTGAGTTCTCTGATGACAAAACTTGGCTGAAAAAAGTGAGCAGGGAGATCTGACCGAGGACATGTTTGTAGATCAGGTTAAATATAAGCCCTATAGCTGTGGGAAGCATGGGGATGGAGAGGAGGTGGGAGAAAAACCTCCCCTTCCTTTAGAAGGGAGTCTGCTCCTGTCTCTACCTCGATCTGTGAGGCAGCACACCTCCACTTTGGCTACTGTGGTGAGAAGCTTTGAGTGAGCTCTGCAGGATGCAGAAAAAGCAAGGGAAAGGGTATCAAATGCACAGAAGGGGAAAATCAAATGAAGAACAAAAGCAGAGCATAAGACATTTTCCACTGCTTTGAAGGAACAAGACACCTATCTGTGGGTTATAAAATACACTTAGCTGTGATATAACTTAATGAATGTTTCCCTATTGGCAGTTCCTGTAATTCCTACTGAGTTATTGCATTTTTCAAAGTTAAGATGGCAGATGAGGAGTTTGGAAAGCCTGGCTTATCTTCCAGTTGCTGGGAACTACACAGATCTGGGTTTATAGTGTAGAGAAACCCCAAAACATCCCCACAGCACAGCAATGAACTCACATGGCATGCTGGTTTGTTTGTAGCTTTATTTAGAGAAGAGTTAGAACTGGAGCTACTACAAAGACTTGAGTAACTCAAACCTCTGTCTAACCCACTTACTGGACTGTAATCAAGAGTTCCCTGAAAAACAGAGGGGTTATTTAGGACACCCCGATGAACAGTAAAATGAATGCAAGATAAAAGTATTTGTAAGAGCAAAATCAGTTTGCATAATGCATACAAAAATACCATTGACCATTTTGAATCTAAAGGCCCTGTCAGAAAAATTTGTAGAAAAGCATTGGTGCCTTTTCTAGCCTCTACTTTGAGTAGACGGAGGTATGAGGCTGCATTACCACACTCCTATCGGATGCAATG
>VZTL01078018.1:0-11150 GCA_013400535.1 Scopus umbretta
CAAAACAAAAAAACCCCAACACCATCAACCCACAGACGGCTAAAAATTAACCTCCTGGCACATACTGCTCCTCATCTGCGCTACCCCCACACCCTGTACCTATTTATTCCCAAGACAGCAGCACCCACTTTGAGAATGATTTTTTAGCTCCTTTTATCAGAACAAATTAGGAATAACCTCACTAAAGCCAACACTGCTACACTGATGAAAAAATTAATCAGCAATGGACTCACACCCTGGGATTTTCTCAAAAATTTGACAGATCTGTTAGTACTGAATTCTCAATCTGCCCTAGTTACCAGATGCGAGTTGGAAGGGCATTGAAAGGACAATAGATGTGCTGGTATTTCCCAACTAAAGTTATAAGGTATTCTGACAAAAGTAACATTTCTAGGATATCCCAAAGCGAAAAATTCTCTTGAATCTGAGTTTGAATATATATTTGCCAAATTGCCTGTTTTTCTCTCTTCTTTAGCTCCCACAGCTGAACTCCCAAACCTAAGATACTCATTGTCAATAAACACTGTGCAAATACACGTAAATAAAGGGGATCAGCAAAACGAGCTGCTTGCAGTTACTGCCTTATCCACAAGAGAGCACAGTAACCTGAGCACATCCCCAGCCTTTTGTAAATGCCTAGCGTACGTACAGAGCACTGTATAACTCAAAAATTATAATTAAAATGTCTTAGCTCCTGTATTTATAGTAACATTTAAACTACTGTGCTTTCTTGAAGTCAGAGTCATTTACTTGAGAACAGCACACTTTATGGTGAACAGATCTTTGAAACTATACCACGGGGATATGGCACAGCCACATGTAACTCAATATATGTCAACAGCTGTAAAAATATTGGTAGGAGAAGGGAAGAAAAAGCCATGAGCACAGATCAAGTGCCCTGTCTCTCACATCTGACTGTTTTCAGATTCTCCCTCCCTCCTCTCCTCCCCACCCCCCCAAATAATTGGGCAATTTTGGTGCAAGCTGCCATAAAAGCCAAGGCTTCTTTGAGGTTGAATGATCAAAAAGGTTATAAATGAAAATGATTTCAATGTTGGAGGCCTAGCGAGTGACCAAGGCACTTTCTGTAGCAGAAGGGTTTGTTCTAATCTTACCAACTGCACGCTTTCGTCAGAGCATATTCCTAGGGAGTTCACAGCTCCCCAGGGCGAAGCTACAGTAAATTCTGACTAATCCCCTCTGCATACAAATGAGCCCCTGGTAAGAGAAACTGCAGGGTCAGGCAGCTTATGCACAGCACTGATTCTCCAGGTCTGCGCCTTCAGTAAAGCAAACAAAATGGCACTATATTTTGATTTTTTTTTTTTTTTTCCAGTGGGATAAGGTTCCTGAAAAATGAAGGCTTAAATCCTAAAATGCAGGACAGGCTGAAGAAAGAGGAAAAGAGTGCAGAGAGGAAAGAGCACCTCTCCTGTCATGTGCTCAGGCAACAGGGTAAACAGATAGTATCACCTCTTAAAAAATGCATGAATTTAAACTTTTGCTTGACTAAGGCAGTGGTGGGCTTGAACTAAAATTTAATGTAAAAGGAACATGGCACAACATAAAATATTTACTAGCCTATTATAAAATAGCAGGACCAAATCCTGCACCTTCATTGGCTGGCATCACCATATCAAGACACTATAGAGCACGGAGTCATTTATATTCATTCCCTGGCATTTCAAGGTATCTTTAAATGTTAAATTTGGCACCTATTGCTGCTTTAAAAGTCTTAAGCATTGCTTAATGCACAATGTGATTAACTTTTCCAGCTGTGCATTATTTAATCACAAAGCATATATTTGTTATGATTATTAACTACTGATAAAATAAGGATACTCTAGTTTCACAAAAATTCCTTTGAAGCGATTGGATGTCCTGCAGTGAGAATGACTGGAGCTGTTGGTACTAACTACCCTGCAGTGATGAGGAATGGAAGAGGAAGGGGCTACTGAGTCACCCCCTCTAGAAGCGGGAGTACCCTGCTCTCCCAGGGATGTGGCGAGTGCTTTGGGCATGCAGCACCCACTGGGATCCAATGCAGAGAGCTCTTGGTGAGAATCACTCAGACCTTTTCTCTCCATAGACCTTCAGAAAATTGCCTACAGTTGGGATATATACAGAGCCTGATATGTTTCCACTCTGCGTCCATTTAAATACAACTCAACAAAGCTACCACCCTGTGACCTTGCATACAGTTTTATAATATGCAATTTTCACATATTCACATTTAATAAAGCTATGGGGTCAAGATGTAGACCGGTTTGAAATTTATAGTCTCAAATTTGGTGTTTCTTGGAGATGATCCTGCAAACTATAAATACATTCGAACACTCTACAATTCAACCTTAAAAGTTCTGGTTTAGATTCCTCCTTAACATTAAGCTTTATAAGCTAATAATTTTCTAACGCTTTTGTGTGCATAAAATTGACTCATTTGAACCTTGCATGCTCACCCTAAAACTTATTAGCTGAAGTAAATGCTCTTATACAGTGTTGTGGTATTAAGAAATAATCTAACCAACCAAACCCAAAATGTTGGCTGAGGAAATATTGTGAATAGCCAATCCAACAGAGCCTTAACACACCACGGGGATGGATCTGCACCAAGCCTCTGCTCTGCTTCTCGGCCAATACAGCCCTTGGAGACTGTGAGAGCAGCGGGCACTGCAAACGCTGGCACATCTTTCCAGCTGCGCTCCTGTGTGCCGGAGAGGAGAGGAAGAGAGGAGAGGGCTTGCGGATAACCCCTCCCAAGCTCCAGGCTGGACTCCTGCTATGTCCCACACACTTCACCAACATCTCTCTACCTTTCTGGTAGTGGGAGATCCCCAGTCAGAAGTCCTGCTGCAGTTAAACCAAAACCATTTTAAAGTGGCAGCATTCCCATCTACTTGCCATGAGACAATATTAGATGTTTTGCACTGTGCTTCAGCCATAAGGAATTGCAGTCTATAAAAGACACCTCTGCACTGAAGGGGGGACTACGTACCACTCCATGGGAAAAAAAAGTCTCCCACCGCAATCAGGAAAGTGTGTTATAGGGATGACCTTCGGACACAAAGCACAAATCTATCAGTTTGCCACTTCTCACATGCTTCTGGTATTTCTCTCTTCTGCAATCCCAACTCATCGTTTAATTAGACAAACTCTCATGAAAGTCAACAAGAGTTTTGTCTGACTGAGGGCTGGGTTGAGGCATAATTGGATCACAATTCCAGGGGCAACAAAGAATAAAATGCAGCTCTAGATAGGCACCGAAACGGTAGAATCTTTGGAGGTTTAAAATTAAGCATGCCAGGGTGGGAGCTGCAGCAGAGGCTCTGCCATCTCCCCCAGGAGGAAATTCTCAACTCTTCCATCTGCAGACCCAAAGGCACCACTAGCAGTAACACACTGCAGCTATCGACTGTTGCCAGTGCCCAGCCACGTGAGCCGGAAAAGGATGAACAAGAATAATAGTTAATCAATGTCACATCATTAGTGAATTCGATAATAATTTTGACATACCACTAAAATGCCCACACAAATAAGTAAATATCAGTTTCATAACATACCTACAATATATGTTTGAGCGTATTTATGTTTAAAGGAGAAGCTAATGGTAACTTATACAGTGTAAAGGAGGGTTTCTTTTGTTTCTTTCCATTTCTTACGTAGACTAAGGACCAAATAATTAAACAGCTTAGAATGCAATGCCAAAGTGTGGCACAGCAGCTTCAGCCAAGATTGTTCCACCATAAGGCTAAGAAACAAAGCAGCCATGGAATAGAAATGTACAGCAGTACTATACAGTATGCATTACACCTATGCTTTATGAGAATGTACATATTTAAAATTCTGACAGAATAAATAAGGCTCCTAAGTGACCCATATGGCGAGTGTTCCTTTACAAAGGCAGGAGCTGCTGAAAGCCACGTTCTTGCTGCCGAATTCCTGGACACAGTTTCCAACTATTCCAATCAAACAGCTCTGTGGTTGGGCTGGGATTTCAAACTTGCCACAGTATGAAGTCCAGTTTGGGCTATATTCCCTTCCCTCTCTCAGCTTGATGAAGGCTTCCCCGCAAAATCAAAAGGCTTACTGTCAAGTTTTCGATTGGTCTGGGCTTCATGCTATCATATGTGTGGTGATGGCAAGGAATATGAATGCAGCTCTGGCTCCACCATGGGGCCTTGAGGTTTCGTCCAATTCATCCAGGGACCTTATGAAAGTAGAGCGGGTCTCTTTTCATGTATATTCCGACTGCTGAAATTCCCTAGATGCACTGCAGTGTGCAAACGCAGTGTAAAAAAGAACAATAGCTTGAGAAAAACTGAGGCAAGTCTACTGAGTATGCTTAAGATAAACCAGCCAAGCTAATGCAAAAAAACCTGACAGACATTCTTCTGCACTCATAGCTTAATGAAAATAAAACCTTTTAGAGGTGGAGAGCTTCTGCAGATATAAAATTGCCAAGTTAACTTATAAAAATTGATGCAGGTCTCCAAGATGTAAATATATAATATTCAGCCCCTCGTGTGTTCAGATGAGATTAGATAGCTAGAAATACTCCAAACCTTAGGAAAAAAAAAAATCCAAAAAAACCAACCAAAAAAACCCCACCCCAAAACCAAACCCAAAAACCCTCCCCCAAAACCCCCAAAACACATTAGTTCTGTTTACACACTGATTCATTTATCTACAACCGTCTGTGTTAGGAATTGTTCTATGGCAGGAACAAGTTAACAGAAAATTAAAATCTCAGAGCGATGCAGATGACAGTATATCATTTCTAAACTGAGTGAGAAGAATCCTTATGAACTCAAGCTATTACTTCAAGTAACAGCTGCTAAAAGTGAATTTTTTTGTCAGGGTTTGTTGTTGTTGTTGTTATTGCTGATAATACAGTACAATGCTCCTTTCTGGAAGAGCAACAGAATGGCAGCAAGCATCATTTTCACTAACTGTGATATAGTCTGTGGTTCAGGCCTATAACGCATTTTAACTGCACTGTATATGACTTAATTTTCCTACCAAGAAACTTTGTAACATATGCATTTGTTGCAACTATGTTTACTAAGAACATTCATCGCACTGGTTTCAAAATCACAAGTAGAAAACAATGCTCAATATTTAGCACTTAATAAATTTAGATATTTAGCTCTTTACAAGTGCTTCATACATTTTTATGCCAACACTAGACTAGCTTACTAACCTTGTTCTACAAACAGCAGGAAGTCTTGCTAGTCCAGGAGTTTTTCAAAGGATGGTAAAGGTGACTTATTTGACTCTACTAGAGGCCAAATGAACACAAATGCCCTGCCTTCACCAAGCAAGAGAACTGAGTTGTCACTTATTCCACATAGAATAGGAAGTTCAACATATACGTTTCTTATTTGCCACTGTTTGGTGATTCACAGTAATAGCCAAGTGGAGTGCTTTCTCTTTGAGTTACTTCCTCTGTACTTAAGGGATGATTACTGAATTTGCATTAGCTCTATTCTGCCACACATGTAAACCCCATCTTTCACTACTGTCAATATGAATAAATAATATTCAATAACAGGATCTGTGCAAACATGTACACACATACACAGTCCCATAGAGGAGTATCACCTCTGAAATGAATATATTAAGAACCACCACACTAGAATGAGTTCACGTGTCAAACTTTAGATCTAAGGTCCCAAAGAAAATTTACTATTTCTGCTTTGAGTATTCTGGGAAGATCACCGATTTGGTCCACCTCCACTGCTGGAACACTGATGTTTACTGTACACGCTACAAATAGATCTCACTAGCTTTACAATACCTTTCAACTCAATATATACATTCTTGTTTCTCTAAAGTTATCCCAAATTTATATAAAAAAATAGGTTTATATATGCTAACATTAATGTTGGATGATGCTGAAAGACGTTGGATAATTTGGGATAAGCAAGGAAACTAGAACCAGGCACCTATGATGTTAACCTAATTAATTACTGATAGTCATTCTTTAGCTGAAGAACACAAGTTCTTTATTTTATAGGGTGCTTTGCCAAATGAAACTGTTACTTCAGTAACCAAGAAATTACCCTGAGTTGTCATATTGTTTTCAACAGTATCATGACAAATCCTCGTGGTATACTCTGCTTCCCACTCTGATCCTTTCGTTTCTGCCAAGCTGGAAATTCATTATGCACTATACATGAGAAAGCAAGCGAGAGGGCATACTTTCAAATTCACATCATACATTTCTGATAAGAACTGAAACACTGTAGCATCTGAACTCCAACAAATTATTCATACCACACACTATATACAGACAAAAGTCAGTATTTTAAACAAATATTTTTGAATATTTTATTTTAAATAAATCAGAGATAAATCTGGTTTGGGCACTTGCAGGCGATACTGTGAGATAAACAGTCAGTTAACTGCAAGTGAGGAGCAGGGCCAGATCTGTTGCAACGGTACAGGCAAATTAAATGAAAAATGGGTACAAAAGTCCTCAGAAGCCAAAGTAAGTCAATGTGATAATATAATTAATTCATATTCTTTGCTCAGTTTTTCATGAATGACCCTCTGCATTAAAAATTGAGAAGCCACTGAGAAGCTGCCGTGTACCAAGGACAAGAAAGCTACTCTTGGTCATGGAAGTGAAGAGACAATGAAAAGGCACAGGCTCATTTATGTTACTAGGATGAGACATGGTCAAAAAAATGTGCTCCTGCAGAGAAGTAACAGAATTCGGTGTAGGGGCAAGCATCAGCAGGGTGCTGAATGCAGCATTGCCATCTACAGGGTAGAGGGGTGGGTAGGTGAGGGATGAGCTGTGCTCACACGATTTCCTGAACTTGCCTGGCTAATGGGGACTGCCTCTCCCATGGTAAAGGCATACCGGGAAATTGAGAACAGGCCATAAAGATTTCTGTTCTTATAAATACTTCTCTGCTAACTGCAGATTTATATGAGCACGCTCCCTAGGGAATCAGCTATGCTTTAAGGTCAATACCAGCAAAATGCAACAGTGCAAGCTGACCAGCCTTCCTCACTCAAGAATACTTGTATTCTGATTATTTTTCAGGGGGAGACACAAGTACAGAAAAAAAGGATTATTTTTACAGTGCCACTGAGTAACAGCCTTTGACTGGACATGCCCCTTCTTGATCCTTGAAAATTATCTCCCTGCCTTCCCAAGTGTCAGGCTGTTGAGGCTGAAACCCACTGCATAACTGAACTCCTGCCTATATTTGATTAATAAGCAGATGCTTTATTTCAAAATATAACTTTTCTTTAAGTTACATCCTTTTCTTCAGTTTTCAGTTGGAAACTTGGCCTAAATGACAGCTGTGTAGGCCTCACCCCAGCTCAGCTCAGCAGGAGCTCTAATGTACTTCATTCTGGGGCTGGGAGCTGCTTTTAATCTATCAGCACGACTCCGCAGCTGCTGTAAACTAGCTGAAAATTGTCTGCATACACAGGGTTTAAAATTTTGTAACCCTTTTGGTGCAACTAGCATTTAGGCAGGAACTCAGAAACGCAGCCACCAAGGTCTCTGGAGAGTTAAAAGAAAGCTTGAGACAACAGTCTGCGGGGCTCAGAGGGCACGCCAGAGACCTGTGAGCAGATTAGGAGTTTTCCTGAGTTCACAAGTTCAAATACCAATTTCCAGTAACTGTTTGAATGGATTTAGCATTGTCGTAAGTCTGACAATCAGACTACAAGCCAGGCAAATAAATATTTCTGCTTTATGCTACATGCCTTTAGCAATTAAAAACATCTCTGTGTATTTTTAATAGCGACTGGCCTGTAGTTTGCTCTGCCTCTCGTTCACAGCTTTTAAGAAACTGAACAAACATTATATCCTCTTCCAAGAAAGCATGCTGCAGAGCAATTACTTCACATATGACAAACTTCAAATACTCATAAAGTAAAATGCAACCGTGTAGAAGTGTTAAATCTGCTACTGCCATCAACAGAAACTACACACACTACAGTAACCCGGCGTCATCTATTCCACTGGGACTCAGAGAGGACGGATATGAAACTATTGCCAAATATTTACACTTACAATTCTTACAAAATATCCTGAGTCCCTGAGGGATTAAGCATAATCTCACATATCAACAACCACTACCAACAAAAACTTTAAATATGGCTGCAACGTGTTTTCACAAAACTTCACTGTGGTTGCTGTTAAGAAGTCTCTCGCTTTTTCTGTTTTTAGTAGAGGCAGCAAAGAACCTCCTCCCCTCGAAAAGCATGGCACCACTGCTGATCTGCCAGTGCCAGCTGCGAGTCGCTGCCAGCCACGTTCCTCCACGCCTGCCCAGAAGCTCAGGCTCAGCGATAGCCCCTCTGCTGCGGGGATGCTGCTTGCTGGCCCTGCAGCCGCGATCCCCTGCGCTTCGAGCAGGGCAGGCCCCACAGTTAACCACTGACAGCTCACCTAACATTTTAATCAGCTTGGGGCCAGAAGATAGGGCAGCAGCTAACAACCAGAAATTAAAACGTAAGATGTGGAGCTCTGCAGAAAGCGATCGCAGAAAGATCCCTCTGCCCCACTGGGGGGAACAGCCTCTTTCCCACAAGCACGTTTCCTTTGAATATGCAAGGCCTGAAACTGCTGCTCCTTTTCTGACACACTGCAAGGGGTTCAGCGTGGAAGGGTTCAAGTATTCGTACAAAGCACAAGCAATTTCATAAGGCTGCCATTCAGCACGGCCCCCTTGCCAGACCCGACACAGCAGCGGCTTATGGGGACGTGGTACAAACCTTCCCGCAGAGCGAACTCCACATGCATGCGGAACAGTTTTCAAAGGTCTTAAGTAACTTAAGTTGTGAATAACTTTAGGAGATGTGCTTGTGAAAGTCTCCATAACTGAAGAGTATTCCCATGCTAACATTCCACCTTTGAGCACTAGAGGTATACAATAAAACCAAAACATTAAAAATTGGAAGACCTATTCCTCCATCTTAAAATTACTGCTTCTCCTAAGAGAAAGCCTGTTGCTACGTATTTTAAACAGTTAAGCACAGAGCCACTACAGGCTGGAAAGTAGGAACCAGGAGTCTGGGGCATTACCTGCAGCAGGATACCCGCAAGGAGCTCTCCTCCTGGAGAGGTGGTGCCACAGCCCCAGGCTGGCAGCGGCGTGGTCCTCATGGACACTCTGTGTATTTTGGCAATGATACCCTCTATGAATTCTAGGGGCCTCCTTCTTTGAACTGACTTTGCTTTTTTTGTATTTTCTAACTTCTTTTCTTCTTCACCCTGTGTGTCAATTGCCCTTCTCTGCTGAGGTCATTTGGGTTTGCCTTTGTGCCAAATCCTTTTTTTTCCAGTTAGTGGTCTTTTGGCCTGGTTGAGCCTTTATACTTGACTTTAATTTATTGTGTGATTTCATTGTGCAGTGCTTGCAGACTGGCCAATTGGCCCATTATGAAGGTATTAAATTCTACACAGTTATGTGCACGTGTGCACAGACACACGCCTCTTTCCTACAGTTTACTTCCTTCTGCAGCCATCTGTAATGGAGCAGGGTCCTGCACTGTGGAAGCTTTGCCTTAGCTCCTCTGTTTTAATGACTATAATCCACAAGGAGCAGTAAAACCAGCCAGCACGGTGCCCAGTCCCCCAGCTGCCAAATGTACACCACACTCCAGGAAAAGAAGCTAGGAAGGTAACCCTACCTGAAATTCACCTCTGTTGCACATACTCAAAAAATTACCTTTAAGTGCCCACTAGCTTTTGGAAAGGGCCAGAAAAAAGCCACCCTGAAATCAGAGGCCAATTTCAAAATCTCAGATTCCTAGAAGAATTGATACAGCAGCAGCTGTATCTCTTTCATTTGAGTAATTATCATATAATTAAGTGCATGAATTACAAGAGAGCCAAGGCATTAAATTAAAATATTTAATGCTTGTAAATCTGAAAATGATTACTGTGCTGATGTGCAGCTACTGAGCAGCGACGCTAATGGCAACACAACAGTACCACCAGTCTCCCATTATTCTGCTGCAGCTTAGAGAAACATCAGAATTTTGGAAATCTTTTGCTGAGGATGAAAATTACCTTTGATTCTTTAAACCTAGCAACTGATCCTTAGAATTTCCACACCTAAGTACTGGAAACAAAAGAGAACAGGAGAAAGGAACCTCTGAGCGAAAATGTAATGTTTTATCTTGCAGATGCATAGGGAGAATTAAAAGTGGAAACATCTTGTTGAGAATCTTAGAGAGAGTTGAACAGAAGAGCCATTCCCAGCTCTTTATAGTGGGTCGTCTTTCATTACCCAAATCTAGCTTCATACAAGTTCAGTCAGCAGTTTGCAGGATGGGGCTTTCAGCAACTCAAATAAACCAGATAACCAGAGATCTCTACTCAATGCATTTTCATAACTAGACACCTGACAGAAGAAATCCTTGACATTACGAAGTCTAGCTCTTGTGATTTAGGGGCAAGCTGTTTGTACTTCCCTGAAAAAAAGGTGCTATATTAAAATTCTTTTCTAAAGCACAGAAAAGCCTATTCATGTTTCTCCAGCATGTCATTTCTGGTTGCATAAATAAGGCAGGAGTGGACATTGCCTTAGCCCAAGAGAGATACATAGGCAGTGCAGGAGCTGGGCTTGTGCCAAATCCCTACAGGTCTCCAGGTGCTGAGACAATTTTGGGCACATTTCTAGACTGGAGATGTCCTCCTGCATCCTTACTGCAGGACTAGCCTCGGGGGATGTGCCAAGCCACCCCCTCAGGCGACTCTGCCTCCTGCCATGGGTTGATGCCATCCTCCACAGCAAGGACATGGCCTAGTGCATCATCAGGCTGGGGAGACTCAACACAACATTTTGCCTCTCTTCTTTATTTGAAAAGTTGAAAAACAACCACGAAACTCAACATATATTTGGCTGGTATTTCACTGAAGAATCCCTTTGTGTCACAGAAACACAACTGCCATGAAACTGCAACAAATGCAGTGCACACAGTATACTGGAATGGCTTCAGGCAGTCTAAGGGGTCATGGCTAAGGGTGGAGGCAGAATATGTGGTTAGCTCTCCTCCCTTCGAAAGGCACAACTGCCTCCTCAGAGTGAATGAACAGGGCTGAGGGCCCAGGACTTGTACACCAGAGGCAAGTGTGTTCTTTATAGAGATATACACACACACACAAATCGGGG
>VZTL01078024.1:6767-19745 GCA_013400535.1 Scopus umbretta
GGGGGCGGTAAAACAGGCTTGCTCGTTTTTCCTCAACCTCAATTCAGAGGCACAGTGGCACAAAGTCACAGGCAATCAACCTTCAGAGAAGTTCTGGAGCTCTGCCCAGCAGTGGAACCAGTTGTGTTTGGTTTATTCTTAGGCCAGGCCTCAATGTCTCAGCTGCATATAGCCAATGATTACAGGAACCCAACGAATGTTAACCCTATCCATCTCAGTAGTATCCATCTCAGTCTACTCTCAGTTTACTTATTAGCCAGATTTACACTGGAAACATGGTCAGAAGAGCAAACTCGAGGAAATTCTCAGAAAAAAAAAAGTATTGCCAAAAAAAAAAAGACAGTTCAAAGATAGTAACTTGAACACAGCAGACAGAGCCAGATACTGGTAACAGGGTCTACTAACAGCCCTAGATAAGAAGGATGAGGTCCAGGGCCCCTCAAGGGAGCCTACTCAGGAGCAAAAGACATGGCTGGAGGGTCAACTACAACATGCACCTATGATCCAGTTAGAAGGCAAGACTAGAGATGAGACTGAAGACCAGTACTCCTACAACAAAACTCAGAGAAGGACTGCAGGCCCAAACCTGAGGTTAAATAGGGCTCCTGACCCATGGGCAGGGTGTGGTTGGGGGTCCCAGGTGAGGCTGATCAGTGCCGTTAAGGCTTATTGCTGCCTTCAGGGCCCTGACATTTCTGCTCCTGACACACTCAGTCACTCAAACTCCCTAGATCATAATGAGCAAAAAAGTGAGTTATCACCTCTGTCATTCTGTATAGCATTTTGTGATCCAATCCTAAAGAAATTCTTTATATAGGAAATTCTCAACAAGATGTCCGAGGTTTGCAGTTCCAAAGGATTTGACTGGGAAAAGGAATTTCTTCTTTGCAACAAATCGCAGATTAGGTAAGACGCTGCATGGGGAACCATCCCTCTGAAGGAACTGAAATGTGAAAAGAAAGAGGGAAGCTGGTAAAGAACATTGTCAGTAACAACCAGAAGCAGAGACCCATAATTCAGTCCAGGAGAGGAATGGTCGAGTCACACAGAGGTCTTGTTATATGAAGTGTAAATACTCTGCCACTACAAGCCGATGACTATGTTTAGAAATGATTACCTGCCAAAGAGGAAAGCAGTGTAGTTTCATAAGTACAGGTTTGTATATGTGTGCAAGCAATTTTTTTTCCTACTGAAGGAAAGTTCCGCTCAAAAACATCGCCCCAGGCTATCTGGTTTTGCTTGTTTGCAGTTATTCATTTAGAGGTTGCAGATTTTAGGCATATGAGTAGAAATAGCCTTATGGACAGGCTCAGCATCTGGAATGTGAGAAACATTCCCGACTTGCAACCAGAAAGGACACAGCGAAAATCAGGAGGTGTGAGCAGTAGCTCTTCGTCACTAGGTGGAAGTATGGAGCCGTTGAAGACCTGTCTGCCACTTTAAACACAATTGAGGGCCAGCCAAGCTGCCACTGCTCTGTCTGACACAAGTCCAGAACAGGTTTCTGTTAAACCCCTGCACTTGAGGAAAAGGCCACGATCCAACAGACAAGGCACAGGAATAGGAGATGTGGGACCTATTCCCAGCTCTTTCACTCGCTAACGCATGATTTGGGCCAAACAGCTTCATCTTCAAGTCACCAGCATGTAAAATGGAGATGGTGGTGCACTGCCCGTGAGGCCTTTTGCAGGGCAGGTTCACTCCAGGGGTAGCAGGATGTTCTGGAGACAATAAGTTTCTCCAGGACTTGCAGCATTTCTGGAATGGGAGAGCTTTGCAGGAGCCAAGCAAGGGCTTCCCTCGTGCTCCCCCCAGCCATCACACAGCAGCCACCTCGCGAGAGGAATGTGGCAGTTGTTGAACACCACATGGCATTGCCCAGCTGAACAGCTGAGGGGAGGATAATGTGGGATAAGATGAGGTTTAGCAGTTTTGTCTGCAACCACTCAGGAGCTCCCCTCCTCCCTCCCAAACCTGCTGGTGCATGCACCACCCCACACCAAGGGCACCAGCCTTTCCTGCCTGCTCCTTACCAAATCCAGACACCATCACGAGGGAACAATGTGGGAACACTTCCTGCACTTACCATCCCTGCATCCACACCTGTAAACAGAGCATGAAACACCCCAGAGGAAAGCAAGCCTAACAGGGCCCATGCTTGGACCAGTAGCACTGTGTTTCTCTTGGACATGGCTGTTGATAAGTAGCCATCCTCCAGCACAAGTTGTGCCATGCTGGACACGTGTGCTAGACACGTGTGCTGGACACGTAGTGGAGAAAAACAACATGAAAGAGCTTGAACTTAGGGACTCAGTCCAGACACAGGTCTTGCAGAAAGGTCTGTGTTTTCCAGCTTGGCATTGTCAGTAGTTAGTGTCCTCTTCCAGTCCTTACCTATCGCATTTGT
The DNA here is from genome assembly GCA_013400535.1 of Scopus umbretta. Taxonomy (NCBI): domain Eukaryota; kingdom Metazoa; phylum Chordata; class Aves; order Pelecaniformes; family Scopidae; genus Scopus; species Scopus umbretta. Next base: position 9,175 of record VZTL01078024.1, read on the forward strand.
CATCTCCCCAAGGAACCTGCAAACTGTGTATGCCCAAGAGGATATGGGTGATCCACTCACACCACCAGCCTCCTGCTGAAATCAAATCGGGACTTCTGCAAATACTGAGGACCTGAAGCAAAGCTCCCAGGCTTGGAAAGTCTCTGAAGAAGATTTCAGCACTGCCCACAGGCCAACCTATGTTTCAAACTTTGTGGATAGAGCTGTGAGTGAAATAAAAACATAGAATCATAGAATCATTAAGGTTTGAAAAGACCTCTGAGATCATCTAGTCCAACCGTCAACCCAACAGCACCATGACTACTAACCATGTCTCAAAGTGCTATATCTACATGTTTTTTGAACCCCTCCAGGGATGGTGACTCCACCACCTCCCTGGGCAGTCTGTTCCAATGTTTGACCACATCAAGGGCTTGGGCATTGCATCTCCATAGATCACAAATTGCAAACATGGTCCCCTGCATGGTTTTGACCTAGACCAGTTCTCATTAGCTGAAACAATTCCCAAGGATTGTTTAGGAGCCAGCAAGGCTGGTGCCTGCTCCTGATGAGCAGTATGGACATAGTCACTGAGTTTTTGAAGTTGTTTTTGAGTTCAACAGCATGGGTATGGCTGCATGACCAGGAAAGGGGCCCTGCAAGTTTGGCTTGCTAGTAGAGATGTAGTCTGGAAGATTACAGAATCTGGAAGATTCTGTCTTCTTCTGGAAGACAGAAGAAGTCTGTCCTGCAAGGGCAGCCCCTGCACTGGCCATGCTGCTGTGTGCAGAGATCCCATCAGCTGCTCTTTCTTTCTATTAATACTTCACTTTTTGTGTATTGACACTAACTTCCTAGCAACCAAGGTCACAAGAGAAGGTGCTAAGAAGCCGGACTGATTAATAATAAATCCTGGGGTTTGATGTTTTTTTTTTTTTCTTGAGAGGCTTGTTAGACACCATCAGGCAGGGTGCTGAGCTGGGATTTCCAAGGGAACCTAGGGGATTTGGAAACCCCGCTCTGATTGAATTTCCCTCTCTGAATCCCACCCTTCCTCCTTCTGGCCCTCAGCGTCCAGCTGGATGAAGATACCCTTGGGAAGGTGAGTTGAGACAGTACAGTAATGCTAAGCAGGGATCTGACATCTATCAGCCATGCTGAAAGTTGTCCCCTGGGTTCCACAGGGGTTGGGTTTCTTTAGTTGTAATCAGGATCCAATGGACCAAATACCTTTCACTGCTATCGAGTCCCACCATGCAGGGTGGACTGCACCTACTGCCTCCCCACTTTTTATGGACCTGAGCATCCTTCAAATGGGACCAGCATCACAGCCCTAAATCTCTGCCCTCACCAAGCCACTGTGTTCAGTCCTGGATTTGCTGGAACAGGCTGAGCTGCCCACCATGGTGAGAACCATGCCCTCTCCATCGTGGTCCTAGCCACAAGAGTAGGGCTGAGATAAGCTGGCTTGAGATTTTAGGTGCATCTTGTATTGTAAAATAACACATAGAAAAGCTCCATCTTTTCTTCTGAGTTTCAACGTACTTAAGTCACGAATCACTTATGTCTCAATGCTCACAGGTAGGGCAAGAAGAATAGGCAGCTGGGGATGAGCAGAGGGATTTCAGGAGCAGTGTTTGGTTTTGCCACTTCAATTCCTCATTAAACACCGTAGCATAGAAATCTGAGTATGAGAAAACAAATACAACTAGTTCATGAACATTTCCCAAATCAGGAGAAGAAAGAGCCCCTGGTAGGTCAGGAACGGCACACAGATCTCCTTATCTCTACTGCAGTGTTTTAGGCACCAGGCCATAATCTTCCCAGCTGAGCTGCTCCATTGCCTGCCATGATTTACACAAGGTGGGGTGGTGAAGGCAGAGAATATTAACATGAATAGTGCATGAGCTGATCTAGGGAAGATAACAAGAATTTTACAAAAGGGGATTGAAAGTCAACTAAGAAGTTGAAAACGAAAAAGTACCCTTTGTATTTATTGGGCAGTACCAATACCTTCAAATTTCCCTTTATTCCTGCTCCTTTGCACTAAAAAATGTGTTTTTTTTCCTGAAAATCTTAACATTCATATTATTAACATCTTCAGATTTTAAAACCTTTTATTACCACTACTTCTACTTACAATTGCAGCCTGTAACTGAGCTGCCTGACTTGCCTGGTTTGTTTTTCTAGCCGATTTGCAACAGGCTCAACTCTTTCCTTTGAGAGGAAAAATGTTGGTGCTTCCAGGAACCTTTCTGCATGTCTTTACAGGGTCACTTTTCAGAATGATGAAACCCTGTTGAAGTTGTTCCCATAGCTACCCTCCTTGCATTTTAAACAGGCAATGAACTTCTTTAAATACTAAATTTATTGCCAGTGCAGCTGCTTTAATGACAGGTTTGAGGCTTCTTTGGTTTCAAGGTTGAGTGTGTTTCAGCTCGCATCCCCTGTGGCCGCGTGGTCGTGGAGGGGATGCGAGTCGCCTGGCCGCCTGCCTGTGGCAGATGCTGGAGCCTGGGGATGCACAAGACAACTGGGTAAGGAACAACCAGCACCTTGCAGGGGATTTGTCTGCTGCAGCTTTGGTCATCTCGCCGGCATGTAGAGGATGCTCCCCTGCTTCTGTGGGATCTGCGAAACGCATGGGATGGCCAGGGAAAACAGAGGTCGAGGCTGGCTCCTAGACCTATCATGACATAGAAGTCCTCCTAAATAAAAACCACAGACACAAGGAAAAAAATACAACTTCAAATAAAGCACTAGCTGCATCGTACTGTGAAAAAAAGACATCCTGGTAATAAGGTCTTCCCAGAGATTTTCCTCTCCTGCACTGCTCGTAGACACCATCTCATTCACACTTCCCATCGAGCAGGGCTGTTTCAGTGTGAGGGACCATCACTGCCTCAGTCCCTGTGTTACAGGACTTTTTATCGTGCTAACAATAGCATCCAGGAAAGGCTACAGTTCCAGTGTGCTGGGTGCTCTGTAACCACACAACACCAGATGGTGTCCGGCCTACAAAAGCTTTCACTTTAAAAAGGGGCAGAGAAAAACAACCCCACATGGCTGTGGGAAAAGATGCAAACTCTGTGATAACATCTCCGCATGAGAACTGCACAGGTTGGGCCGCAGACCCCAGAGGCAGCATTCCCCGTTAAAATCAAGAGGGGTCGCTTTGATGGAAGAAATCTCCCAGGGAAGTCTAGGCAGGGACTGCCGCCGACTGAAGCCATGGCATTTGCTTAAATAAACAGCTGGTAGCAGATTGGGTTTCTGAATCAAACTGCAACCCTGCACCTACTGAGCTTCATCCATCATTAGTCTTTCATTAGGAAACTTGTTCTTGGCCTGGTCCCCAATTCTCAGAGGAGTGATTCAGGCAAATACCAACCCCGCCATTGTGCCCAGCAGTCTCTATTCTTCTGCCCGTCCCTACCCTTGTGGCAAGGGGAATGCCCACTTGTTTCTCATTTTAATACGAAATCCCTTCTGTTCGATGCGTTTTCATTTTAAAGGCTGCCACTGCCCCATCCCCTCCGTCACTGCTACCCATGTCTAAGCAGGGGGAACAGGTGGGACAGCTGACCCTGGTGAATGAAAGGAGAGCACAGTTTCGCTCCCTTCACCCCTTTCTCACAGCCTGCCACTGCTGTCAGTGATCCCCAAGTCCCCGGGGACTGGGGATTTGTGTGTATTAGTCACATGAAAGAAAAGAGCCTGCAGCAGGCTGCTCCTGGGCTTTGCTTCACCTCCAGGCAAGGGGGTGGCTTGCCACTGTATTCCTCAGGGCTGGAATCAACTGACACTTTTTTTTTTCTTTTGCACAAATTGGCTTCTATGTAAGATGTGCCACAGCCCTGATTAAAAAAAAAAAAAAAANTTTGTGTAAAAAAGGACACAACACAAAAAAAAAAAAAAAAAAAAAAAAAAAAAAGAGAAAAAAGAACAACTTACAATGATCCCAGCTGTGCAAGGAAATGTGTAAAGCCAGCCACTTAATAGAAAATGAGATCTTCTGTCGTCAAACCTTTGGGGCAGGATTTGGTCTCATTCATTGACCTTGCATGAAGCTCCACAGCCTGTGATCACACAGTGGGTTCAAGCATAGCATTAACGGTCTCTCTCAGTCCTAAATCTATTAACTCGATGTCAGACACAACAAACTCCCTGATGGACCCCCACTAAGGTGGACTCATATTTGCATACTGGTCAGTGAGCTGCGTCTTGGAGATATTGTCCTTCTCTTGGGAATAAAAACCACAAACTCACGGAAGTTGCACACATGAACAACAAACCTGTTACACCATGAGAAAGCAATGCAGGTACCTGAATAACTTTAAGTCTCCTCTGTATTGCCAAGGTCAAAGAATAGGTTTCACCATAGACCTGATTAACCTTGGTTTTAACCTTGGTTGATTGCCTGCCCTAATACCAGCTGGCAGAAGCAGTATTTCCACCGCTCTCAGCTATCTCTGGTTCCTGAAAACCATAGAGCCCCACGTTAGCTCAACAGCAGCAGTTACACTGTGAGCAAACAATTTTACACTCCATCCAGCAAGAGCAAAGCCTTTTCTCAAGTATTTCAGGTGCTTGCACACACAATGAGCTCTGCTTATATATCAGCTTGGCCATTCCCATAACCACTTTCAGGCAGAAATACAGGCCCCTGAAGGAAAGATTCAGCCCCACCAGGCTGGGACAACAGCATGCATAGGTGGATGAGACACTAAAGAAAAAAAAATGCCTTGACTGTTGTCACAAGTATCTTGACCATTGGTGCAACTGTGGGACAGATTTGGCAACTGCATATTGCTTTTCTCTTCAATGAAAGTGTCAGGGATGTTCCAGGGTTCAGTTCTCACAGCCCTGATGGGCTGGTGATTGCCCAGCACACCTGCTATTATTAGTGCTATGAATCTTAATTTGTTTTCCCACTCAAAACAACTTCTTTCACATTTCCTTCTGTTTTTCTCCTTATGGTAATAACATCTTCATAAACTGCCTGAATCCAGCAATGAACCATTTGCTACCCAGTCTTAAAAAAACATTTCTGTTAAACCTCAGCAAGGTTTTTTCCTCCAGCTTTTCAGTACTGGCAGAGATCTGAATAACTGGTTATTCACACAGCTTTCATCATGATATCCTTGTACCTGCTGCTGCACAGACCCATTGACCCAACAACGAAGCAAAAAATAGAAAAGAGGACAAAAGCACACAGGTGGGATGAGGAAGGAAGGCTTGATCACAGCCTGCTCGCTTTAGTGCATGCATTAATGCTTTAATTTAGAAGTTTTGCATGGGTTAAAATGCAAATGGAATGAATATTCAACCCCCAAAAGCAAGATGATCCTCTTAATTTTTGGGAGGGGGGCTCATTCAGTCCAGTCAGATGCTTTTCAGACAGTCGTGTCTTGCCTTTTCCAGCGCCGTATGTGCGTGTACGGGGGGGAGGGCGATTAAAAATAAAAGTGCCAGTGTTCCCACTGTCAGCCCTTTACCCACCTGTTCCTCTTTTAGCCCAAATGTGTCCACCTCTGACCCCACTGCAGGACCAAGGGGCTTGCAGGGCTGCACCCCCCACCCCTCGCTCTCCAGCTCCCCGTGGCAGCTGTGTAAACCTCAAGGGCAACAGCTGGGGACCAGGGTGGAGCTCCTGGGTGGAGGTACAGCAAAGGGCATCTGCAAGGGCTCCAAATCACTGGCCTAACAGTGGGGACTATTTATTTAAGTTGCACAAAGTTTGGCACTACCCCCATTTAAACCCCATGTCCATAAATCTAGCTCAATTAGCTCTCAGGACATGTCCTTGCGACAAGGTGCTAATTTGGTAATTGCCTGCCTCAGGGGACTCCGAGTTGGGGTTTTGGGCTTCAGAATCTGCTCAGCCATGCTGCAACCCCAAGGGGCTCCCAAGGAGCCCTGGCCGCTTGTTCTTCCTAGATGCAAAGATGGGGAGAGGAGAAAAGGATGAGATAAATTCTTCTTTTGAGTGCTGGCTGAAGCCCTGAAACTACCTGGAATTTGCAGGAAGGATTTTTCCATCCTCTGGAAGTCAGGGGCAGTAAATTTCACACCCTGACTTCAGAAAGACAAAGATGCACAAGCTGGTGCAACCAGTGTGCGTGCATGCCTGTCTATGGGCTATTTTCCAAAAGCCTGAGACAGAATTGGGCCTTGATGAGATCTTCCTTAATCTGCTTAATTGTAAAAACACCAGTGAGATGAGATCGAAACACTACCCTAAAGGCATCACTTTTTTTATCCCATCTAAATACATGCCAGAACTCAACAATGCTCCTCCAGGATCCTTCTTCCTGCCTTGAAGGCAGAAGGAGCTGTCCTGTGTGGAAGGTCATCCTTGTACAGAGGAGAAGGCAGCAGGAATCCACACTTCCTATTCTAATGCTAATAAATTAAGATAGCCACAAACTATTCAACTCAGCAGGTCAGTGGGACAGCAGCTTTCTGGCTTGGGCAATGACTAGAAAAAGCAGTCCTGCTGCTTCAGTGAGTCCCTGGTCATGCATCAGGGTAGCCTCCTTGGTGCTCCTGACCTTCATCAGATAAAAGGAGCAAAGAAATGAAGATCATTGCCTTCCCAGCGTTTACCTGTCCCACCTTTACTGCTGGATGGCCTCATAAATCTCTCTCTTCTTTTTCTAGCTTTCAGAAAGTATCTGGAGATTTAAAGTAACAACTCCATGATTGAGACTGGCTGTCCTAAAAGGTGGATTTATCTGGAACCCAGGTTCATTTGCCAGCTCTGTCCCAGACTTACAGGGAACCCTGGGTAATTAAGGTCTTCAGGCTTATCTATTAGTAAGGATAACAGCAGGAATAATATGAGGTTAATGACCTTTTGGATCCTCAAACGATGAGTTTGCGAAGGTAATATAAATGTCCCATTAGCCATTTCCCTCTCATTAGTCCAACACCAAAAGCAGATAACATCTTTGTTGTGCTCTACATTATTTTTCATTTTATCATGAGCCTTTACCACATCTGTGCCCACAGCTGGACAGCACGACGCTGGTTGCATAACTCATTGTAGTCTTCATACGTCTGCGCTTTGATTTCACAAGAGCTAAGTGGGCCAAAAGGCATCATGATGGAACATCAACCTGATGAAGCAGGGAATAATACTTCAGATTCCTTCAACTGGGGAACCCCTGATACAGGAAACAAGGAGCACTTGCCACATGAGTTACTGGCACTTCTGGAAGGAGCTGGGGGCCTCTGTAGTCTTTGTTCTGTTCAAACCCACTCAGTGGAGCCCTACTCAGATGCCCTACTCAGATGCTTTCAAACCAAACATGTTGCCAAACCATACTCATTAACAGCCAGTTCAGGAAATGCCAAGGTTCAGGAAACTTTGTTAGGAGATTCATTGAATATTGGGTGCAAACCAGGCTACTTCTTGGCCTTTTTCTGGAGATTATTGTCTCCTCCCATGCTTGCTGTCCCTTAGTTGAATTTCTGATAGCTGGAATTGGATTGGTGATATCTGTGGGCAGTCACTGTACCAGGCCAAGTCTGAAGAGGTCAGCAACTTAATCTTCCCGTCAGCACACTCAAAATCAAGCAGAGTCTCTCAAACTGGTGTCCCCCAAAGGGAGAGGACTTAATTTCTGCACCCAGAAGTGTTCCAGGTTCAAACAATCTTTTTAATTCTGGAGTCTATGCCAACTTTCCACCTCCCTTCCCCATCACCTACTCTCCCAGGCAGCATGCAGGCACGCTCCCCCACCCAAACTCTCTCCAGCTCAATCAGCTGTCACAGGCCCTGCATTCCTGCAAGACTCCCAGAATTTGCAGCTCTGGACATCTGCTCTTTTCCACCCCCGCAAATATGCAAGCAGGTGTGAGGCACCACAACTTTTCTTGTTCCTAGCCACTTTTACCCTGGCAGTGTGAGTGAAGGCACAGCCAGAAGGGCAGATGATCTGTTCCCCTCCATCCTCTTCACATCCCTCCAGGGAACGTACAGAAACAAAAACCCATCTCTCCACCACCAATGAAGAAAAATCAGAAAAGATGAATCTTGTGTGTCTGAATAGAATTCCTCTCTACCTCCCTCGAGCCGAGACTTCACACCAGTGATGAAAATGAGAGAAGTCCATGGCTTTTGGTGCGCTACAGCACAGAATTACAAAGCAGTATCTGAAGCATGTGCTACTTAGGTCAGTAAAGCTACAGAATACTATGCAAAATAAATGGCATCTGTACTCCTTTCACACTAAAAGGACCCTCAATGGAGGGATTCTGAAGAATAACAGCCTCTAGTGAAGACCAAGATGGAAAAACAACCAAAGTTTTTCACTACTCATGAAAAAAACAAACCACTGCTGGTTGCCTTCCTCTAATCAGCCAAGCTATAAGGTGACAGTAGGTATTATAGGGTTACAATGGCAAACACAGTGACAAAGCAAAATTACCCTGTTAGCATCAGCCAGGAATACCAGAACTACTGAAAAAAACTGCTGGGGGATCCAGGTTTTAGGTGTCCATCATCAGCACAGAGGGGATCAGGCTGAGCCCCCTCCCTAGTCCTCTCGTTCAGCCTCTGTCAGCAGGGATGCTGTCCCCTCAGGAGCATCCCATTCAGGAGAAAGCCCGGTGTGACTCTGCTCAGTTTATCAGACCAAACACGGCCACGTGGCAGAACATTTTCACTCTGGATCTAAGCATATGTTCATTTACCCACCACAGCAGAAGTTGACATCACTACAGCTTTTCATCTCACGTAGTCTGGACTTGCCTGCCCACCCCAGTTCCTCCATCTGAACACTTCCAAAAAGCTCCAATATTTATAAGCCCTTCCACTGATCGTATTTTCACTACCATCTACTACTGAATAAACATCCTACAATGGAAGGAGATATGAGACAACTACCCACTGAGAACTCTAGAGAAGAGGTGTTTGGCCATTATAGAAACAATTCGGTGCAATCCCCATAGGGAAGGTTTCGGTAGCTATTTTGCATTAATTATACAAAACCCCTTTCTATAGTGATGGTTACACTTTTCTCCTTCCAACTGAGGCCAGTCACCTTACACAGAAATTAGTCTCTTCTTGGTCAATGTTACAGTGGTTCAAATGCTATGAGAGAAACAGTTGCCTGACAAGTTTATAGTTATCCGTCTCACCAACTATTTCATGAATGGTAATCAGCATGGAGCACTATGGAGGACTGGTTTTACCCAGACTCCAATGAACCTTTAGGTGTTGAATAAAAATAAAATAAAAATTAAGTGAATGTAGTTTGGGCGGTTTGTGACCTATAGGTTATTACCTAGGACTCAAAAAAAAAAAAAAAAAAAATAAAATAAAATCAGTGCATTCAACTTTTTTCTTTCAAACAAATGGGATTTTAACAAAAAAGGAAAAAAGAAGAACCATCCATTTTGCACTGAGTTTCAACTTGCAAGCATGTGCAACGGACAAAGGTGGTGGGTTTAGAGACACAGTCACCTTTCTTCCCATAAGGAATGGGCTGATAACCTTATAGGAAATTCAGGCCAGCCAGGGTTAATCTCATAACAGCATGGGACCGTGCAGGGTCCCTCAGCTAAACTGCTGCTCTTGATATCACTACAAGGTGTATCCATAGCTCTAAACAGAAAATGTCCACTTTTTACAGCTTCCACATGGCCGCAGAAGAAGTCGTGTGCCCAGCTTGAGCCCAGCTACCATCCCCACATCCTCATGAAACTGCACTGCCACTGAGCACCAGCACGCTCCAGTGACACCAAACCCCGCTCTTAGTCTCAGCTTGCTGTGTCCAAAATCTGCGAGGCATCTACCCAGGGTGTTACAGGAGAACATCAGCCCCTAGCCACCCAAACAGAATATTTCCATGGCAAAATTAATGCAGAACCTGGGCAAACTACAAGCGGGCAGAGGAAAGTCAACATTATCATTCTCCCTCTTGTCTGTGGGTAAACTGAGGTATGAGGGTCTCCTCTCCCAGTCATGTCCTTTTCCTTTCAACATCATATCACTGGCATGCACAAGATGTGTTGTTGTCCTTTTTCCTTCCTTTCCTTGCACCTGATGGTGGCCAGCAACCTGATTCACCTACCGCTTTCAGAGAAAGGGAGGGCAGAATGGCGTTGTCTCCAGCACCCTGGTAAGACCATCAAGCTTTTCCAGCTGTGCTTCCCAGGGGCAAGTTGTCTATGTCGTAGCAGTAACACCACTACAGCTACGTTTCAAACGGTTGAACAGAAAGATCACAGAATCCTAGAATCACAGAATGGTTTAGGCTGCAAGAAACNTAGAGGGGCAGCATCACCTCCCTCGACCTGCTGGCCATGCTGTTTTTTATGCAGCCCAAAATACTGAACCATGTGAAAGCCAATGCCAGGAACTCAACTACGCTGCAAAGATGAGGTGCTCAGATTTGTTCTCCCATTTCTTTTCATTCCACTTCTGCCCCCATTGACCATAGACAGCTTTTGCAGCATATTCGAGGCAGAGGGTGACATCCACATGCGTAGCACTCTGGTCCCCTGGCTCATGCCGCGGGGGGCACCTACCTGTTCTGCAAAGCACATCAGCTATGAAGGCTGTTTGGGGGGGGGGGGGGGGG
>VZTL01078024.1:19774-39084 GCA_013400535.1 Scopus umbretta
GGGGGGTTAGACAGCCCCCTTCCTGTGCACTGCACCCTCCCAGGCTTAAACTTTGCTTCAGAGGAGCAAATGCCCATAGGGAAGCAAGTCATGTAGTGTCATGGACAAGCAACACCAGGAATACATTGCATTGAATGGCAGAATCTTTTGGGTTTTAGGTAATTTATTCATATTGCTTCAGGGGGGACAATGCTCCTTCACAGTCTATTAACTTTCACAGTGCTGCTCAAACAAGCTTTTTTTCCCTACTATCCAAAAATTTTGAGCACTAGAAAAAAGTTTAAAGAAAAAAATATTTTTCTCACGTTGCATAGGTATACCTGATTGTGAATTCAGCAAAAAACAGGTTACGCCCTATTTTTAAATTAATATTATTGTTGTTTACCATGGAGCAAGGGGCCAGGGTTGTACTGGATATGACAGGAGCAGTACAATGCATCTCCCTAACAGACTTATCTTAGTTTCACACCTTTTTGTTTGTTTGTTTGTTTGCCTTACATTGGAATTTGGAAACATCCTCAACATTTCTCAGTTAAAGAAGCAAATTGAAAAGTAAACCTGTCACCTTGCTTCTTACCAGACTCCTACAAGACCTAAACCAAAATACCCTTTAAAAGTATATATCATATTTTTCCCCATTTTCTGCCAAAATGTCAATGTTCAGTGTCATTTTTCTTTTGTGGGGAAAAAATAGTTTGGAAGTGCACTCAGCTTTTTTAATGGGGAAACTTTTTCATGTTGAAAGCAGAGTGACCATATAACCCTGCGGTCACTTCCAGAGGTTTGGACACTCACCTAAGATAGAAGTAGTAGGATAGGGTAGGATGCTTACCGGGGAGCAGTCTCTATAGTAAAAAACAGCTTGTAATAAAACTGTCTGACAGAGCAATGCCCTAAAGTAAACAAAACAGGACCGGGCAATGCTGCTGGGTGCAGGGACCCGATCGTCCTCACTGCAGGAACACCCTCAGCGTGGTTTTAGCTGAGACAACTACCCTCTCCCAGCCTTTTCCAGGCACAGTTCAGGAGTTTACATGGGATAAGTCACATCCTGACAGGCAGCTGGATGCAGCAACCCTGTTTTGGAAGTTAAAAGATCTTAATAATACCGATGTGGGCCATTTGGCACTGGGGCCAGGGAACCCCGCCAGTCATATTTAATTTACTGGTTTAGATGTAGCATAAAGGGTGTGATTTTTTTAAGTACTTCCTGTGCCATAAACTCCTTCCAAGAACTTGGGCATGTCATCCTGTCCTTCAGTTTCCCAACCATAAAACAAAATTTCAGTAGTGCTTCCCCCTCCCAGGGTGAGATGAGGACCTGAGAGGCACTCTGAGGCACCCAGGCATCCCATTAATATTATCTGCCAGACAGGAGATTGGTCAAAACCTTTTTGTGAACATCTACCCATACAAATGGTTTCATTTCCAGTCTTCCAGGGATGTTATTTTTTAGACAGCTCTGATGCAGAAGAAAAGAAAAGGCTATTATAGTTAATGGCGGACTTCTGAAGACACCGGGTGGGGAGGACCTAGGGCATGGTCCATATTCCTGACTGTACCAGTGTGACCTGTAGAGCTGGTTGGGCTCAGCCCCTGTTGCCTGACCCCAACACTTGCAAAAGCTCCTCCTGTCCTGCCTGACCACCTCTGCTAACCAAAGAGCCCCACCAGGATTTCAGACCAGCTCCAGCACTCTGCTCCTCCTCCTCCTGCAGCAGCCTTCTGGCCGGTAAAATACTCCATTGATGTACTTGCAATAACTGCTTCTATTCTCAGAAAATTTTGGTGGGTTTTTGTTTTTTGTTTTTTTTTGACGGTACTGAGCTGCAGCATCAAAAAAAGGGATAAAATGAGGACGTGCCCTCCCAGCACGGGACAGCTGAAGCAGTGTCACTCAACGTGCTGCTGTCAGCAGGGTGATGGAGGTGGACAGGAGGGATGGGAATGGCCACAGGCTGTAAAGGACACGGGCAGGTGGTAGGACAGGGCATTGGGGTGGGCTGGCCCAGGGGTTAGGCGATACAAAAGGGACTGTGACAGCCTGCCAGGGCAGACACCCAGTGGGGATGGCGGTGAGCATCTTAGGGGCAGAGCAAAGCAGAGAGGGGAAGAGAGATGAGGAAGATGCATGTGAAGAGCCAACGGGCAACCCTGGCGCCAGGGTTGCAGAAGGCTGGTCTGCCCTGAGCAGGATGAGACAGAAATATGGGTGGAAAGCCCTTAGCAATAGACCTAGCAAGGGAGTTTAAGAGGATGCTAATGCAAGGTGGGGGAAATGAGACCAGACAGTAGAACACTGAGTGAGGGGAGGTGAATTTAACACGGATGGCATGAGGGAGAAGGAAAAAATGGAGGCAGTGGTATAGAGCAGAGTGGCAGAGGGGGAAATGCCCACCTCCCCATACACACTCGCATGCACACAGGGGGATCAGTAGTAAAAGCTGCTTTGAGTGCTTTTTTAGCCTCAGCCTTTGCTAAGAGACTCTTTGGCACCCCCAGGCGTAGGCTGCTTGCCGGACAGCACTTCTGACCACACCAGCTCCTGCTTCCTTGGGGAAACCTTGAAAAGGAAGAAAACACCCCTCGCTGGAGATGCCAGCCCAGATAACGCCCCTGGGGTGCTATGAAGTGACAAAGGACCCAGGAGAGGAAGATGACGAGACCAACGGCTTCTTTGCTGAAGGTAATGTCTGAGATTTACTTTTTTTTAAATGCAACATGTCCTGCAGTGTGAGAATTGCTGGTATTTATGGCCAAGCCTAGAGAGCACAGGCAAGAGCCAGTGTCACGCATCCAGGGTTGTGTGAAGCATCATAAGGGAATGTAAGGAACCCTGTGCAGGGCAAGAGATACCAGGGATGGAAAAAGGAAGGTTGGAGAGGTGGTGCCTTCATGGTCCAAGCAGGACCCCAGATTCGCTACCAAGTTTCCAGGGACCAGACCACACTGACTGGATGTGGCCCATGGTTGTGGCTTTGAAGCATCCCTTCAAAGTGCATGTGTTCAGGCTCGTAGATATGGACAGACAAAATGAAGGGATGTGTTTGATTTTCAGGAACATCTTCAAAAACAGGGTTTGGTTCATACGGGCAGAAGAGTTGATGTTTAGTGCCCTGTTGGCCAGATCTCCCAGCTCGCAAGGGAAACCTTCAGTGACACAGGGCCTACAGGGACTGTTGAGGAGGGACTGTAGGATCTCAGCCAGGCAGCATAGGCTGGAGGGACAGTGTTGTATCCTGGGGACATCTGCAATCGCAGATTGCTCCTGAGGAGCCTCCTTTGACTGCAAAGGATGCCCAGGTGTGACTAACACCTTCCAGGGGAAGTGACCTTCTGATTTTAATTGTCCCCTTGAAATAAGTGGTCACCAGCAAGTTTCAACTATTGCCTCCCTGACCACCAAAGCCAGCTGTTAGACTATGTCATCTTCACACTGTTTTTGAGATATTTATCACTCCAAAATCCTTATTAGACAATGAAGTGCTTTCTCTATTTCACAGATGGAAAGCAGGGGTACAGGCAAGCATAGGTCCAAATTCATCCCTGTTACCCTTAGACCTTTAACTGCGGAATCTATGTGAAGAGCACAGTCAACCCTGGCTCCTTCTGGAGTCAAAGGAGACAGATGGCCCCCTCTTGACACACTCCTCCTGGGCCCTCTCCGTGGGTCCTTGTCCTCAATGTGTGGCTGTTCTTTGTGTTTCCAGCCTGTTAGCAGTATTCCTTATTTTACCTGGGAATGCATTGACTGAAGCTGTCAAGAGCCCAGCATGGTTTTATCTTCCTCCTGGCTCAGCGCATCCCCCCAGCTCCCTACACTTGGACCACATGGGGAGGAACTAACCAAAAAAGAAACTAGAGGAACAGAGCACTGTCCTCTTCCCCAAGGCTATACCCTTTGCATCCCCTCTCAGAGCATGCCATTAGGCTTCCTGGCCTCCAAGAGAAAGCTCCAAGCTGGGGAAGGGTTCATGATATGACGTGATCCAGAAATCCCCAGCTAAACAGTCTTAGATGCAGCAAGAAGACAAGGGAGATTCCCCACCTTTTCAAGCCAGTGGCAGACATCCTACCACCTTCTTGAGGGACAGACATCCTAAATTGCACTGTTCTCTAAATTCACTTGCATTCAAGGTATCAGAAAAAAAAAGGAAAGCTAAGGGGCAAAGGAGACCATGCTGAATGTGTATGGCCATTGCTACAGGCTCTCCAGTCTGTCCCAGGCAAACAATTTCACATCTGTGCCTCAGTTTCCCCACCCATAGTCTGGGAATACTTTGCTCAAGGGCAGTTATTCTGCTCCGATGCAAAGGATAAGACTGGCTAAATAAAATATGATGGGGCTAAACCAGAGCCAAGATGTCAGTTTAAAAGCACTGTATACTAGTCCAGATAAAGCAGAAAGTATAACTTAAAGAGCCATAACGTGAATACCTTTTTATATTGAGTTAAAAGTGGTAGAAAATCAAACAAGGAGACTAGTAGGATGGGCAGGCATATTGCCAGGACTGCTGGCGATTCTGACACAGCCTTTCCAATTAACCCTGGGCAACTCACTTCTTTTCTCCAGCTTTGTACTCTGTTTGGTGCCTCCCTTTTTCAAGACATTAAACATTGGCACACTAGGACTGGATGTTTCAGAGGTGCTCATTGAGGCCTTATTCCCACTGACTTCAGGCAGAGAGCTCATTACCATAGTTTATGGAGCAACCTCAGTAAGTTCTGAGACACCCTTTTGAAACTTCACCAGATTTTGAAAAAAAACAGGCGTAGAAAACACCTCCAAAACCCAAGTGCCTAAATATAGTCTCTGACTAGACATCGGCAATATTTTGCAGACAGATGCAAACTTGATTTGCTGAGTTTTAAGCTTCCTGGAAGCTGTGGTTAGGACAGTGTTTAGAGGAAACTAATTAGCTCTGCTGCACAAATATACCCTCAAACAACTAATTTGGCTTCCAAGGCTAAGATGTTAACCTAACTGATTTGCCCACAGTCACACAGAAAATTTGCAAGAGAGGCAAGAAAAGGCTCTACATGAGTTTTTGCCTCCTGCAAGGTGCCTTTTGATGTAAGTAGGGGAACAATGATGTGGTAAGTTCCAACTATGCAAAGGTATGGGCTCAAATCCTTCCTGTGGAGAGGGACAGAGTATTTGGAAGGTTTAGGGAGAGAAACTGCAACATCTTTTAGCTCCCAGGTTGTTGGGGGTTTCTTTTCCCCATTTAAGTCAATGGAATGACTCTTATTTACCCATTCCCTTCTTTGCACTGCTGTCACATCAACGCACCTCACTATGCATGTGAGTGTAGACAGGCAAATGAAAGGCAAAGCAGCCTCCATCCTTCCAGGAACAACTGCTTCTAGCAAAGCATTCATCTTGCAATCCAGGGTGGAAAAAGAAACTTGACAAAGAGCCCAGATGAGCGAGTGCCTGAATGCCAGGCATATTAGAGAGCCTGTTTTGGGAGTATCACCTCCCATCTTGTCCTCCGTGGCGAACCATTCCGATCACGGCAACCCTTGGAGGACAGCTGCCCCATTCTTTCCTCCTTCTCTTCCTCACGCCAGGCAGGGACAGATGTGGCTCTGGATATGTCTCAGATGATTGGGTTACTCTCAGTGGCTCAAAAAAACATGGTTTGTTGGCTCTTAGTTTGCATATCTGCTGTTCACTATGAATATAATATTCTTGGGCAGTCAAAAAGAAAGATACTGGCTCTAAATGAATGAATTTCTACCATATTGTCTTCCTTTATTGCAGGATTTATTGCCATTCTTGTCAATCTTTTATACTCAAGTATGTGTCCCATTCAGCTCCTTAACTTCTAACTGGAATCCCCCAATCCATGTTTTTTCATTCTACCTGTTTTGTATTTTCTAAATCTTGGAACACTGGGGTCTGGAAAGCCAACCTAGCAAGCCTTTACTGCAACGGTCCCCATTCATTCAAGCCATTGAATTTAATACAAATCTTGCTCAAGTCAGGTTTTAACATCATCAATAAATTCCCATTTATACCTGCGTAAGATTTTAAAATCCCAGCCCACAAGTTGTACCAGAATAATGTACATAAATAAGGAAAATTTGCTTACCTACATGCTTGGGATCAAGGATCTTCCAAGTGACTAAGTCTGTTTCTCACTAATCACTCTGAACCCACCATCTGATCCCAGAATTTGTATGATACTTTCATACAGGCCTATGAGAAATTTCAGAATATGCTGCCAGGAAGCGGCTATAAACATCCCATACAATTTGTTGAAAGACAATGTATTTTCCATATATATTGAATGAGTCTAGAAAATACATCTATGCAAAACTTTTTGTTCTAGAACTCTTCAGCTTATTTCAGAAAAAAGCAACAAGGAAAACCTTCGGAAAGTAGTAACCTTGGGTAAGGGCTGTTAGTCTTTCCTATGAAGACACAGGAGCTTAGATGGCTTGGCAAAAGTCAGGAACCAAAACGAAAGGTTTGCTAAACAGGTCTGCTGCTCATGTCTGAATAAGAATTTTCCTCTCCTATCTTTAACCCTCTTTTGTCTTTTCATTCTTTTTTTTTCTTTTTTTTAGCCCTCCAACCTTTAGGCAGAATTTTTTATTAAACCCATGAATTTTGTTGATGTTGTTATTTCCTTCCCTATTTTCTAGACAGCAAATTTCCTTTTTTCCGGTTAGAGGAATGGGACTCCTCTCTCCTGCCCTCAGTTTCCTCTAGTTTAAGTTTCTGACCTCCCACTGCCAGTCTGTATGTGTCCCTGTCAGAGATGCCAACAGCCCAGCCCCTTGTGAGGTTGGATGTACAACTTCTCTGTGTCTAACATCAAATGAGATGAATCTTGCTTCCTTGCACTACTCTGTCATGCTTAATAGCCATGTGTGTGAAGGTACAGTAATGTACTTGATAGCAACTGGGGTGGGGATTCTGGAGACCTGGTCCTGGTCCCATCTGTCCACTTCCCTCTGCTCTGCCTCAGTTTCCCTGCCTGACACCTACTGGGACAGGTTGCAATCAAAAGCTTTTGTGCAACTGGAATGAGAAGCAAGAAATCTGGGGCCAAAACCTTGGGGGTCACTTTGCAAACCTAAACTGAATTTCATTGGCAAAGGTACCTTTTTTCCTTAATGGAGAATATCTCTTACAATATATGGCTGTTACCCTAGCCCCTATTCCAGTGTTGTTCGTGGCCCCAAATGTAGCACAGAGAACAAACAGGGTTGGTTCTGTCTACCTGATTAAGTGCTTATAATCATGAATCACAAAAGTCATGCAGATCCACATGAGGGCTATCTGGGCTAAGAAGGAACAGATATTCATTTGTTATTATTGATAACACATGTAAACAGATTTCTGCACCCAAAAGTGTGGGAACCCACAGACTGAGTCATGGCTCTACTGAAATCTCTGGGAGTTTTACCCTGACATCAGCAAGACTCAGGTTCCTTGCCTCTTCTGAGTCAAAAGCCTTCAAGTCACTGGGAAGTAAATATTACACTGAGTTCTTAATCTCAAATCAATATGTGATAAATGCTTCTATAATGTTGGTCTGTCTTACATTTAAAAAAAATAAAGAACAGGAGTGTTTTGCTGGGGATCTTCTGAACACCTGTTAAAACATCTGCACTTGGTGTAAAAATCTCTGTATAATGCAAAAGCAGACACCATTCCTGATCCTGTAGATTTTTAGCTGTTTACTGGGTCACTGCGTGACTCATTTTTCTTTAAAATTTGCATTCATTTGTTTTATCAGTTACTGATGTTAATGAAGTAATGACTGAGTATGTGGAATTCCCTGCTATGAATTATTCTAGAAATCACAAAGGAAGATCTTTATCTTGCTTTAAACAAGCAGCTCCCCCCAAAAGCCACCCATCTGTTCACTGCAGTCAGTAAGTCTTCTTATATGAGCAAAATTACTTAGAGCATCATTTCTAATATCAGAATCACAAAGTTTCTAAGTGAAAATAGATTTGAGCCATTCCTAGACTCAACAGCCACTAAATCCATGGAAGAGAAAAGCTGCTTATGTTGTATGAACTATGAGTTTCTGTTTGTAAATACCACAAGTTTTCCCCGTTCTGTTGGATTGCTGCTGCTTAAAGAGATGCAGATATTACCTGTCCCAGGACGCTCCTTGACAAACGTAGCAATAACCAAGGTCTGAAATACTGTTTGAGCAAAGTGCCAGCAAAAATAATTTCTATTACAAATATCTGTAACTACTCTGATTGCTTCTCCACTGTTGACAGATGCAGAAGCAGGGTCCAAGCTGAGGCTCAGGAGAGAAACATGACTCTCTCTTCTGTTGTGAGCTTCCCATGCATCACAGGCCAGCCGTGTACCATTTTTTCCTATTGACACACACAGAGTATATGAATCCCCTTCCAAGCCTTGTCATAGCCACAAGCTATTGAGTCCTTCAAATTTGGCTGTAAGCAAAAACAGAGGTTACTGCCTAGTTCAGCCCCAGCTGGGTGTCATGAGGAGCAATGTCATGGGAGGGACTTCCATCCTAAACCCTTTTGTAGACATCCATCATGTAAGGACACAGATTCACTGAGTTGCTGACAGGGAGAAAAAGTAGGGACAGAAAATCCAAGGTGCTTGCATGTGAGATGTGAAAAATCAATGATGTCACATGTCGGGGGAAGTTGCGAAAGAGACATTTTTCTGAATTAGCATCATGCAGGGGAATACCTCTGCCCCAGGGAAGGATGGAGAACCCTGTAGGCATGGAGAGCAACTCTGACCCGACCTCTTGAACACACACTAAAATGTCTGGAGAGTGACAGCAAAGCTGGGGAGAAGCCTCTCTTCTCCAGGGGGACCTGCAGCCTCTGAGGAGCATGTGTAGAGCTGCTCTGCTGTCTGGAGTCTGTGCCTGGCCAGCATCCTCTCACCAGGATCTGCCTTCAAAGAGCCTTTGTGTTTCCTTCAAAGCTTGGGGTTACTCCCACCTCGATTCCTGTGCTTTTCATCAACTGAGATTGTTCCTTATTCTTTTGGCTCTTTTGGAAGAGAAGACATGGGAGAAAGTTTATTTTCTTTTCCATGCTATATATTTGTGTGGACTAGTTGTATATCACTAGCCTGGTTACTTCCCTCCCCTTTTCCCATCCTCAGAGATGCTTCAGCTTAGAAAGATATCATCTTTGTGAATCTGGTGCACAGATAAATTGATTCCAACCAGGTGTTTCCCAAATATGGCCATAACTCCCTTTGAGCACGTCCAGAATCCCTGAGCATGCCTGCCCCACCAAGGATGAGAGAGAGAACGCAACAGCCCCAAATCAAGCGCTTAGCATGGGAGTGGCCACCAGGGTACCCTGCATTTCACTTCTGGTCATTTCTATCATCAAATACAGAAATCTGTCCATATGCCCCAACCTCTATGTCACGATAGACTGCTCTCAGAATTGCACAAGACACAAGTTGGAATGCAGGAAATTCCAACTAGATATCAGCAAACAGGTTTTTCACCATGAGAGTGGTCAAACTCTGGGGCAGAGACCCAAAGAGACTGAGGCATCTCCATCCTTGGAGAGATTCAAACTCAGCTAGACTTGGTGCTGAGCAACCTGACCTTAGTGGGCCCTGCTTTGAGCCAGGAGATGTGCAAGAGGCCTCCAGATGTCCATTCTAACCTAAATGACTCTGTGACTCTACCACTTAAAAGCTTGTTTCTGAACAAGGTCAGGCTCCAGTGAGCTGCTGTCTGGTTTTGAATGCAATCCCTACTTGACCAGGCAGCTCTCCAGGGCAGGGACTATCTCCCTTTGTGTGTATGAGCAGCTGCTCTTCTCAGCCAGGTCCTCAAGACCCTGCCTCAATACCAATAATAATAATAAAGAAGTGAAAGGCAAGAACACTATCACCTCTCACTCATGTGACTTGTTTTTTTTTTACAGGAAACTCTAGTTTTTGAGGATTTCAGTGCTATTGAAACAAGTCCAAGACATGCCCCAAAGTGCACTTCCATGCACGCACATGAGATTCCTGCATTCAGCACTGTGCAATGACACACACAGGAGTGCTTGCAAAAGACGGGCAGTGGAAAATCTGAACCACCTGAAAATACACCTCCAAACATCCCAAACTGACCAAGGGCACCAGAAAAGTTACAGGTTTTTGTGCTGCCACTGCTTTTCCAAGGAGGAAGCAGACTACCAGCTCTGAAACATGTTTGAGGAGCAACACTACCTCTTCAGGAGTGGAGGATGAACAGCTGTCCTGCTGTCCAGAGGTCACAATCCAGACTTCTCTTATGAGATGACATGCTTCTTTATATCCCCATATGGATTAGGCTGCTATGGAATGTAAGGAAGTGTGTGGTTTCAGGGAGACATCGCCAGTATCCTCTGCTTCCAGCTACTGCAAGGAGTCAAATGCTTTTCCTAACTGCATTTTATTTGAATATGACTTTGGCAAATATAATCAGGCAGCGGGTATTCATTCTACATGTGCCCTCAGTGCCCATGGAAAGCACATAGGGATCTGCAAATCTGAAATGGTTTCAAGCTCCTGAATCCATGTAAATTTGGTAACAAAGACAAACTCTGCACATCTTTCTCTGGAAAAATCACCCATCTGACTAAAGGCTCCACCAAAACAAAATAATATTTACACTGCCCTGAAAGTGCTTTTCAAGGGCATTCTGAAAATCACTACATCCCAGATAGCCTCAATAATTGTCATCCATTCTCAGCTGGTGGAAAATGCTTTGGATTTAGTGACATGGAGAAAGAATTAAACAGCACTGGGTAGGAATGACTTGCAAGGAGCAAGACTGAGTATGATCTAGATCTCACATTGGTTGCAAACCTCTCCTCTTTACTCCCAGTAATTCATAACAAGATCTTCTTTAATGGGATTAAAATGAATGCTACAGATATAGGAATTGCTGTAGTGGATTGATCAAGAAGAATTCAATCCACTGTCTCAGTACAGTAATAGAAGAGGCTGCAGAAATTTGCCTCCAATTTAACTATAGAGCAAAGCAGGCACACAACTTTTTAAAAAATGATGGGCTTTTTTTCCTAAATCTGTCTTATCATAACTCAGGATAGTATTGCCATGTACACAAATGTCCCTTCCTCTTCTGAGCACTACTTAGTTCTTTGCTCTAAAAATGTCTTGTAGCAATGAGTTCAGTATATTTTTTTTACGAACTGGAAGACAGTGGACCAGTTGCCTTTCACTCATCTAGGACAGCCTGCAGATATCCTGGACATCTCCAGGATATCCTGACTATCCTGTTTCACAAAGCTGAAGAGCTCAAACCATTTCTTATACATTACCTTCTTCCACTATAAGCCAAATATTCAAAACTTTAGGCAGCTTTCAATCAGTCTTAATTTATTTTAAGAAAGCATTTAGGAAATCTTTTGAAGGTCTGCAGTGATGGGGACTGTTGTTAGCATTATGGCCTAGGTTTTGGAAGGTTTTCAGACCCTCATTTCCCATGGGAAATTGTGGGAATTCCACCCCAAAATACCCACAACAAACCTGATCTAGTTAGAAGCTTAAGGACATGTCTATGCTGCAATGATTAACACAAGTTAATTTTAACCACAACTTAGTGAGAGGTACTGGTAGCAGGTAGACCTCATAATTCAGCAAATTCATACTGATGTATTTGTCTAATCTCTAGACCAGTTGTGTAGTGCAGGCTGGCCACGCTCTGCTGGGGGCAATACTGAAGCCAGTTGGCTTTTATCACAGTAGCTTATATTCCTTGGCTTCATACCCCAAAGAGGCTTTGGCATCTAGGAGTCCAGGTTTCACTGCCTACACCACTATTACTTCACTAAATAGTGCTAGGGCCTGTGTTCTTGCCCAATGGGAAAAAAAATGACTGTTCAGGTCTCTCACTTTCTTAAATAGATGGTCCTACTGGGAATGGTCCTTAACCTGCCCTAATTCCCAAGATGAGCTTGGGAACTGTTAAGGTCAGTGCCAGTTGACACAGGTCAAAACTGTGCCAGCAAGTGCGCTAAACACAGCAGAAACCACCGAGTTCCTGTGCTTGTACCTCAGCACTATTTAATATACCAATATAGACCTTGAAACCAGTGACATTTATGTTCCTCAGTCACCAAGATGCTTTACAAAATTTCGGTCTGAATCAAAACCAAGGCTTTTTCATCTGACCCAAGCTCTGTGGTCTCCTAGATGTAATTCAAGAA
Source organism: Scopus umbretta (assembly GCA_013400535.1). Taxonomy (NCBI): domain Eukaryota; kingdom Metazoa; phylum Chordata; class Aves; order Pelecaniformes; family Scopidae; genus Scopus; species Scopus umbretta. The sequence continues at coordinate 31,964 of VZTL01078024.1, forward strand.
GATGCTTGTCAAAGATTGTTTCATCCTGCCCTTCCTCTACAGATTTAACTCTCAGGTTAGGAAGACTAATTCAGAAGAGAAACAGAGTAGAGGAAGATGATTCTTTTCTATTTAATTGTAACAACTGCACAAGATAAAAATGCACCCAATGGAAAGACCAGGCAGGGGTGTGAATCCTGACCTCTGTTCTTTCCCTGGCTTTGGTGATCAACACAAGACCTCCTTTCCACACCTGGTGGAGTCTTCATCTCTAAAACATTGAAGACATTGTAGTCTGTGGAGATCTGGACTTTATTTAGCTGCCTAAAAAAAAGCTCCTAGTCACTTTGAAGACACCCTAAGAACAGTCTGCTGGCTTCTAGCTGCCTTTCATGTATGTCTTATGCCATACCTGCATGTCATATGTGGGTGTCTCGGACACCCTGTGGCTCTTCAGATGATGCCAGATGCTTATGTGTTGGCAAATGAAGCCTCCTGGCTAGCCAGCTGAACCTGTCCCTAGTCTTGAGTGACTGTATAAATTTGGGTTTTAAATCTGGAGTGGAATCCCATCCCTCATTTACTTTCTGCAGCTGTCTCCAGCCTGCATATGTCTGTTCCACTGTAGCCTGCAATCAACATTAACTCTTGCTGCACAGCATGGGCCAGGATTAAGTTACGGGCACACACTTGCAAGGACACATGAGAAGAAATAATGCAGACTAGTCATGCAGACACAGGGCTAAGGTTTAGGAAAACTTACAGCCTGGCTAGGGGTCAAGGCCACTGTTTTAACTCTGTTCCTCCCTCCAGCCTCTGGCTGGGCCATTCAGACCCTGACTGAAGGTAATATTATCAAATGGCTTAAGGACAGGACTAATTCTTCCTCACTTCCATCAAGGTTGCAACAGTCTAGTGCTGACTGGAGAGTGCATGAAATGAACGTTGTAGCTGAAGGCTTGCTCGAGCTGTTCTTTTGGCAGCAAGGTGTGTGTGTCCACAGGGAATATGGACTCTATGTTGCTGATACTTTCCTTGCTAGTGATAGCCCTGATGAAGCAAAGAGAAAGTGTGAAGAAAGCAGAGGAGTCCTGAGGGTACTTGAGTTAATGTTCCTCCCAATGCTGAGCAATGAGAGGGCAAAGGGAGGAAAAAATAAAGAGGAAAAACCCCTCCTTATTAAAATGTTTTTTTCAGAGAAAAATACATCAGATCCCTGAAAAAGCACATGCACATGAAAAGGGGCATGTGCACAGGGTTGGAAAAATGCTGCTTTTGTCCTGTTTGGAAGCTGCCCTGTGCCCTGCTGCTCATGGTCCCTGGCAGCTGTCTCCTCGCTGAGACCCCCAGGTACAGCTGGAGGGCTCGGGGCGGCTCTCCGAAAAGTGATGCCTGACTGACAACTGGCAGGTGATTTCCCTTCAATTGACAAAGGAGGCATCTTTCTTCCTTTCCTCCCTCCCACTTTTCTTTTTTTTATTGGTTTTTTTGGTTTGTTTGTTTGGTTTTTTTTTTTTTTAAAGAGGAAAAATAGGGAGAGGGAAAGCAGCAGGAAGAAAAGAGCTGTATGAAAAGAAATCTTCAGATGCAAGCTGCTGCGGCTTAGAATGGGCAAATGCCAATCCTGCAAGCTTGCAAGCTTCAGAAGACTTTCTTCATTACTCATGTCCAGGCTCGTGAGCTAGGACCAGATTCCAAAACAAGACCAGACTCTATAAGACATCTAGACAGTGACCCAGAATTATCTCCTGAGGCTTATCCCCATCCTTAAATACTGTTGACTTATGCATCATTGAGAAATTCACTCTAGTCCAGACAACCACCCAGGACATCATATGGGGCATCACATGGATGCTGTGCAGGGATCAGGTCTCGGCCAAAATGGATGTACCAGAAGTCATCTAAGATAGAAAGCAGTGAGGTCTCCTAAGCTAGTGTCCTAAGAGCTGCACCATACTTTTCTCCCTCTAAGCAGTGGTCAGTGCCATTGCTCCTGTCTAATCTATGTAATTCCCCTTGCAGGTAAGGCGCAGCAAAGCCAAGAGAGTTATGTGGTCAGGAGCTATGCTCTGCTCTGGCTGGTCAAACGGAACCAAGCCCGTCTTCCTTGGAGGTTTGGTCCCCTTCAACCAGCTATAGCAGTGTTGAAAACATCAAGCCAGGAAGGTGTGCCTCCCTCTGCCTCAGCTTGACTCCACCAACCCTTCCTTCTGGATGGATCTACTACCCCTCTGAATATCTTTGGAGATGCATCTGGGGGTGAGCCACCTGAAAAGGTTTGGGATGGGGTTTTGGTTTTAAGTAAGCAATGCTGCAAGGGTGCTTACCCCTGCAAGGGCATATACACATGCCTGTTCCAGCATTACCACAGGCCCAAAATATCACATACAAGGCTTGCTGGCTTTGCAACATTCAGCAGGTTTCTAAATCAATGTGGATCCACAGAGCCCTAACATACAACCTTCTTTATTTCCCTTCCCTGCCAAGCATGCATCCCTTTTTGCTGAGCACTGCCAGTCCAAGTAATTTGTATTTAAAATTTAAAAAAAAAAACCAAAAACACATAAAGAATACGGGTAACAGATCCTTGAAAGTAGACTGTATCCATGTGTCTTTTGTCATTTATTTATCATTATTATTTGTCATTAATACACAAAAGGAGCTATAGGTAACCATAATCACAAACCAAATATTTGTGACCCACAGGAAGCAACTTATCAGTTATCCCATTGCTGCTTAACCCACAACACACATAATTTCACACATCTTTGTGCAAGGTATCTCAATCTTCCCACCCACACCGCACTGCAACAAATGAAGAAAATCAACCAAATAATTTGGACATGGCTCTGCTAACAGGGCCTGAGCCATTCTCTGAGCCAGCAATGAATTTAGATGTCTAACTTTAGACATCCAACTCAGCAAGTTGTTCCCTGCCCTCACCCCACCAAAAAAGTGCAAAGATATTAATAAATAAGTGAACAAATGCATATCAACATAAGTTCATTAGGTTCATCATCCATGATACCCCTATTGCTTGCTGGAGGGATGGGGAGGAGGACACAAACTGTACAGAACAAGGACTGGCATCAGTGTGACCCAAGAAGGTTAGGTCCCTGCTACAGGACAGCAATGGTCCACGGAGTGCCACACGCTCCCAGTCCCTACATTTTCCCCATGGGGATGCATTGGAGCACAACTTCATTTCTTCCAGGTCTCCGTGGCCAATGTCCTTTGGAAGGCCCAGACACACAGGGGCAACAGTGCACAAGAGGACAGTCTGGCCAGGATCACGTGTGCGTGACAGACAGAACAACGGACACCAGCTGTTAGGTCCCCATCACATGTCATGGGGGTTTTCGGAGAGGCAAGGAGGAGTACGCACATTGTATGGGTTTGCTGGCACTACTGAATCTAAAAGGTTTAGTAAATTCAGGTCAAAAGACAAATTGTTCCAAGACACCCAGGTTTCCCTCTCATGCCAGATATACAATTCATCATGCACAAGGACTGTGTCATCACTGACACAGTCATGGATCTTAACCACTGCACGGGCAGAGATACCACATTTCACAGCCCTAAATCCCTGGAGGTTTCCTAGCGCTTCAGGCAAACGGCTCCCAGTTTGAAACAGTTCCTGGAGATGAGTCAAAAGGGGATTTTTTTAATGTCTCATATCTCACTGAGCCTCCACTCTACATAACTTGGGCTTGCTCATCCTCAGCATTGCCCTGCAGTAACTCCACATCTATGCAGTGTTTCCCCACAGGGTACAGCACTGGGTTATGCAGTAGGTAGTCAGAGCATCCTAACACGGTGAGCAAAGCAAGCATTAGGATACACAGTCCTCAACTTCCCAGACCGTATTTTCCATGGCAGGAAATGTAGTCTGGAAATACGGTCCCATCCAAAAAAAAAAAAAAAGAAGATCCAACAGTTCCAGCACAGTATGTAGAAGACATATTTCTGCTAGAGAAATAACTCGTGCTGGGGCCCATTCTTTGTTCCTGAGACCTGCTGGACCTGCCTGGCCATGTCCACGCTCAGCCACCACCACATCACTGCATTGAAACTGCTTCCCAGGAGGAGGCCAGGTACCAACCCGTCTCCCAGACAGCTGATGGAGCAGAGGTGATGGGTCCCTCCCAGCCTCTTGCCAAGCCAGCCATGCTGTGGCAGTGGTGATGGTTGGCTCTTCTCCACTCTGACACTTCCAGCAGGCATCAGTCACAGACCAAGCTGTTCCTGGGAGACCTAGGGCATCCCTTAGGCACCAACAAGGAATGAGTCCTACAGTACCAGCAGCAACCGCAAAGCAGGGACATGGCAGCGACATGGCAGCTCATGTTCAGCCAGCACCCATTGCCCCTAAAACCCTCTTGCCAATCAAGGAGCTGGCTTTTGGGGTTATCCAGGAGCATTGACCTTATCTGTAAACCATTTCCTGGTGTTCAGCTCTCCAGGACCAGCACCAGTCTGTGGAGGATGCATCTTTGGGGCAGAGCTGTGAGATGAGGAAGGGGTCACAACAGACTGGGGCCAAGTGCTCAGCAGCAACTCAAACTTCAACAGGGAAACCACCAGCAGGGGACAAAATCCTCAAGGAAAGAAACAAGGGCAGGATGCTACCGGGCACCCCATGGCCTCCCTGTCCCTTCCTGACCAGGGCCTGTTGGGCCAGCAAGGGGCATCTACAAACATCTGCCTGGGGTAACCAAGATAATGTGTAGCAGCTTGGTCAATCCATCTTGATCCAGAGGCACTCTGTGGCAGAGGAGGTATCTCTGAGGGCAACCTACGCTGGGGCAGGGGCTCCTGAAGGACTCACCAAAGGGATTGGGAGGACTGAGCACAATGTGTGGTGACAAGAAAGGGACTGGAGATGAGAAAGGGGGAGAAGAGGTTGAGCTGAAGCTGAACCTGGGGAAAGTGAGGAAGGTTTTTCCCTAAGTGTCTGTGGAATAGTTTACCTTCTTTATTTCTCAATAGCCAAGTCAGTAATTAAAAGTTTGTTAGGAAGGGGTTATTTGTTGATAATAAATTAACTGCATTTCCCCTAGCTGAGACTTCTGTGTGCCATAGCATGGGTTTAAACACTCCCCCTTGCAATGGCACTGTCAACCCAGTGCTACCTCAGGGTATGGCACGGCTTGTCCCAGCACATCCCTACATTGCATCTACCCATGCTTGGCTTCCCTTACACCAATATGAGTTGGGTTGGGGTTAACTTGGAGGGCAGCAGTTTTGGCCAGTCCTGGGGCTGCCCCTCCTTGCAGGCACAGCCTGATCCCTGCTGAGAGGCACTGAGTCAGTGCTATGGTGAGCTCAGTCCCTTATGGTGCTGGGGGCACATGTGTTCCCCTGAGCTCTTGATGCTCACCCACTCACATCCCTGCAGGAGCTATTCCTCCAGTGGTACCCACTGCAGCCTGCTGGGTGCTGGAAACCTCCTTGTGTTTGGGGTGAGGCATCCTCAGGTTGAGCCCATCTCTGCTCAGCCTCTTCCCCCTAAAATCTGCCTGTGGACCTCTGAAACTCCTGCAGAAGGACTTTCAACTGGCTTTCTTCATCACTGAAATGTGACCTCCTCTCTTCTGATCTCTCTCCTGGAGCTGAGCAGCTCCTGCAAGGCTACAGAAGAAATGGGCATCAGAGGTGGTCTTTCCACTGCATGGTGATTCTGTCACCTGTGGATGGAGGGGGAAGCACAACCTTGTACCTTTGCATCTCCTTTCTCATGGTTCTTCTTGTAGGACCTCTGTACTGAACTCTGTTTCCAAGCAAGGAGAGTATTTTCCCTCCCCTACACCTTCACTCAGGTTTCCCAGCATGTGAAAAGTAGCAATAATCCATTTTTACAAAATACCCTTTTTCAAGTTTTTGCTGACAAGCAGAAGCTAAAACTTTTGTCTAGTCTGATAACGTACAGCAGAAAGCAAGGCTGAAAAAGTCATCCCAGCAGGTCTTGCTTGTCTCTGGACTGAGTGCAACACATGCTTAAATCCCATCCTGTTTCACAAAATGATTTGTGCTGAAGTCCCATTTAAACAGATGCCTGAAGTAAGATAAGTGCTTGCAGGCTTCCCAAGCAAGCAAAAAATTGAGATTGTAATAACCAGTGACTCCTGTCATACACAGTTCACCCAAACCAGTGTCTCCAGTACCTCACATCCCTCCTCCGAAATACACAGTATCAGCAAAGTACAATATTGCCAGACAGTGCTGCCCTTCCCCTCAAATACTGTACTATTTCTTCTTATTATTTTTTTATATGTGCATGCCTTTTTATTTTCCACGTTACCCTTTTAGAGTTGTTAAGATTTTTTTGCTTGTTTTCTCTTTAATCACATAATTGGTTGCACTAAGTACATAACAGGATTCTCCCAGCACCTTGAAGATTATGGATTTTAAATGTAAAAATTTTAAGAAGTACATCTGGGGTTTTTTTTAGATTTAAACAAAAACAAAAAATAGATTATTACTTTTTTTTTTTTTCCCCTGAAGAGGAAAAAGCAGCCATATTAAAACCAAAAACAAACAAAAAACCTGACCCCAAAACCAAAAAAAAAAAAAAAAAAAAAGCCCAGGACAGCCACCACGTAAGTGGAAAGAGTCCCACAACTTAAAAAGGAAAATGGATTCCAGCCAACTGTCCTGCCAAGTACCTCAGAAAAATCCTGTCAAAAATATGAGTATATATGTCTTTTTGCTCCACAACGTGAGGAGAAATAAAACGCATAAAACTAGATAGAGATGAATATTTAGCTTCTTGATGTGATGTTTCCTCTTGGTAAGTAAGCATCGTTTGTATTGGAATAACTGAGCAAAGCATATCCTTCCCACACTTATGTTCCTCCTGCATTTCAGCAGTTAATATTACCCAGATTATCCACCAAGAGATTTCTTACCACTGCCATAAATCAAAACTAATAAAAAATACCAACAACTGTTAGAAGGAAAGGTCTTTTTGAATACTCAAAGCTCATAATTTTGTTTTATGATGATCTGGAACAAAATATCTTCCTTCACTAAGGATCAAAAATCCAGTTTCTTTCCATATTAAATTATCTTATAAAAAGAAAGAGAAATGTTTTTGTTTGCTTTGCTTTCCAGTGAATTTTTGAGTCATTTTGAAGCGTCAC
>VZTL01078035.1:0-13988 GCA_013400535.1 Scopus umbretta
CCAGGGTCAACCCACCACTTGAGAGTGGACTACGATCCTCCAGTTCCTGAAGGCACAGACATGGAATCACATGCCCAAGCAGCACATGGAATAAAACCTGTGGTCTTTTTACTGCAGCGTAGCTAAAGGGACACTGGATTTATATAAGCTTTATACACAGAAGAATCTTTTAATATGTTTTTCAATAGACATACATTAAACTGTACAATGCAGTACTTCCACACAGTGGGCAAAGAGCAGCTCCCAGGGCCATAGCTATGGAATAATGTAGAAAATGCAACTGGCCTTGATCCCTCAGGCCAGGCAAGCCCAGGCAGTAGGCCAGGGAGTAGAAGAAAAGTTCAGGAAAATGTTGCCAGCTGCCTGGCTTAGAGGCACTTTGCTTTTTTTTTTTTTTTTAACCAGGATTCATGCCAACACTAAGCTCATGCCAACACTGACAACACCCAACTGAAGTTGTAAGATACACAGTGAAATACACAGAATAAAAGCACAAAAGAGCAACGGAAACCCTAAACCTACAATCCCATCTGTAACAGGTGTCCTCTGTGAGTCATGGAAGTCCGTGCTATTACGGCTCAAGAATCCTGTTCTGATCAGGATGCAGGAGATGTGGGCAAAACCTCTGAAAAGAGATGGGGGTGCGTACCTGATTTTTGAAATGCCTGTTTTGTTACCACCTAGCAGGCAAAAACTGATGCACTGGCATTCCCTCTGTCCCATGTACTTGGTGTCAGGGAAGGCCTAAACGTTACTCTGGCGCTCTGCCGAACTTGGTAAGTCAGCCCACCCACTGATTTTGGGGCCATCTTGATAGAGGTTTGCTTTTTAGAGCAGATAGGCTGAAAATTTAAGAGATACAAAAATTTGCTGCAAAATAAAGAAAATAAATTTCAGCAACATTAAAAAAAACCCCAAACCCTACTCCTATTTTGAAAAAAAGCTTTTATGTTATATCAAACAAAATAATTCAGTCTCTAGTACTGATTACCTTGAAATGTCATGTGCTGGGAAACACTGTAGTTACGGCTGATGTTGATTTAAAGTAGGCAGACTGAAACAAAACATGGCGGAATTGAGAAGTCTACATTAGAAGTAGCAGAAATAATTTCAGGGCAAACCATCCTCTTACTGGGATAATAACGGCACCAAAGTAGCCAAAAGTTTTACTTGATTCTAGTCGATGCATACGTCTGACAAACATTCTGCTTCACATGTATTTGCAATTTACTGAACTGATGGACAGTAGTACAGTTAGTAAGGTATTCAACTGAAACTTAACCATCCTAATTTCTCTGCACTTTTCAAGCCGTCGATGAGGGAAAAGGATGTTCCCAGTGACTCCGTTCAATGTGTTACCTGTATTAGACATATTTTGACTGAAGGATGTGTCTCGATCACCATTTTTGACACTGTCTTTCTGAGCTGAAGGCTTTGCCTTGTATTTCTCATGTGCAGAGACTAGCACAAAAAGCAATGGCAGTAGGAATGCCAAATTCAAAGTTTCCTTTGGACATACATCGATGCCTTGAGAAACGATGATTAGGCCTCTATTTAGAATTCAGCCCTCTAACACCACCAAAGCCACCGCTTGCCCGACTGAGCGAATGAAGCTGTGCAGGCTGTGTTCACCGTATCCAGGTACAAGCCCATGCTTTGCTGAAACTCTGGGGGAAAAGAGGTGACCGCCACTCAGATGTGACTGTCTCTCCGCTGTTGCGCTGTGACGTTATTTGATCGGTGTTTGCCTGAGGACACAGCACAAATTGATGTAGGACCTGTTCCCACAGTGAATACCTGCACTTCCTATAGATATTCCAATATTAGTACATTTCTCGCCAATTAATGATTTAGTTAGTAACTTCATTATTAATTTACTGGATGTGCATGCCTCCTTAAAAATGTCCACGTCTAGGTTCGATACGGAGTTGCTGGGGGAGAATGCGTTAGCAGCACTAAAATGCACAGCTCTCCTGTATCTGTATTTTCCATTTGCCCTAAGCCACGGCACCCTTAGAACCTTCTCTGTATAACGAAAGCGAGTCACAGGCACATTGCACCTACCAAGAAAATTAATGCGCTTTTTGTACTGCAACATTCTTAATAATACTGAGCGTTAGAAATAATAATAATAAAATCTATTTTCTATGTTGAAATAAACAAATACCAATCAATTAATATAACCACTCTTGTCCAGACCACACTCTGGCTTGTGGAATGATGTTCCAAACTATTACAGTAATTACCAAATTAATATTAGCTTGCATTAGACTATTTATTGTTTACAAATATTTGCTAATTTGTTAAAATCTACAGTCCATGCAATATGTCACTTTGGAAAAAGAAACAACAGCTGATTTACATAAGCAAAAACCAGCATGAGACATGGCATGTGTTCCTTGCCTTCCCTAAGTGCTATAGAACATAATTATGGTATTTATAAATGTGAATATAAATAAGGTAGAGATTCTAAAACCATTTAAAAGTGTCTAACAGATCCTTCTTGTTCCAAGTATCAGGGACAGCATCAATGGCTAAACGTTTTCCAATACCCTAACACTGCAGAATGTTCTAAGTATGTAAAGGCTCCGTCTTGCAACCCTTAATCCTGTGATCAAAGCCTACTGAACTTGCTCCCAGGTGTATAAAGTCTATCCATTTGGGTCCTAAGCTGGCATTTGCTGTAAAAGGGTATCAGACTTTTTTTTAATAGCAGAAGGTATCTTGGATTTAGTTCAGTTAGATATTTAATAGTGGGATTTGCCAGACCATCACTGAAGACACTAGTTCATCTTGCCGCTGCTGCTTGGTCTTCTTGTTCACTCTTCTGTGTCCTTGGCCACCAGAAATGACTAATACTGAACTTGCTTTCATTTTCTTGGATCTCTGTCTTTTACTTTTAAAGGAGATATTTTGATCCTTCAAAAGCTCATAAATGTTACTGTCTTCTGGCCTGTGCTCTAGGGAACTTGATCCATGAGACAAAGTAAGGGATCCAGAAGATGACGACAAGTCACTTTTTTGTGCAATGGATCCGACTGAACCCCCCAGCCAAACTGCAGTGTCGTGGGTGTTACTAAGGGAAGAACCTGGTCTTTCATTGTGCAGAACGTTCTTTTGGTCATCGTCTTTAGGTTCTGAGCCAGGAGGCAGGCTGTTCCGCAATTTGTTTCTGTTCTTCTTGTTTACAGACGTCGCCATTACAAGAAACTTGACTGGGCCATTGTGTGCATGATACGACACCATTCCTCTTCCTGGAGCCAAAAGAAAAAGACAATTAAAGAACTTTTTTTTTATTTTACCACAGTGTTCCACCATAATTAGTTTATGAAATTTGCTCAGAAAAGCATAACTCTTAAAAACCTATTATATGCATCCAGTCTGCCTTTCGCACTGTGTGTACACAATTTGCAGAAAACACATACAACCCCCCCTCTATTGTACCACAAGTGTTTTAGGACTGTACTAATTGATCAGCTGAAACACAGCATTACAGATTTCAGTTGACTTACTTTTGTGCTCTGTTCTCACAACAGCATGAGTACAGAAACGCTGCTAACTTCTTTTTGTTGGCATCGGCACAAATGTAACACTGTGAATTTTCTCCAATAATCCACAAACAAAATACGTCGTTTTCAATTAATCCTACTGTACCTCTGTACCTCTCCAGAACAGCCTAAGAACATCTGTTGCATTGTAACAGACCTCTCCACACTATCCAGCAGGAACTTAAAACTCATCCTTCTGAATGGCTGTCTAGTTACCATGGCAGATTCATAAGGAAATGACTGAACGAATACTATTTTTTTCTTTTTTTTTAAAGTACTTAAACAGTGGGATGTTGGTGGTACAAGGAAGATTTACACTGGGCAAATCATTAGAATGTATGAAAAACAAATTGCATACAGCCAAGTTCAGAAGCTGTGACAATATCAGTATATGTAGCTTTTACAGTAAAAAGAAAAGTAGCATTCTACAAAATCAGCTACAATATGGAAAAGAGCTAGGCTATCAAGGGAAAGCCCCCAAACCCTACAAACCACTCTGTCCATCTGTAACTTCCTAAGGCATTCCAGGTTATAAAACATATTCTGCTTTTACAGAAGATGCAATGATATAAAGGTGAATTATCACTATTGGAAGCACAACTGGAAAAAGTGACAATTCTTCAGTTCAATTAGCAAATACGGTATTAAAACTATAAAAACAGATCTCTAAATGTAATGTTGCTAGGTCTGTGAAATCTGACAAATCCTGAGCCAAAATAAATGCAAGAATATACAAATGACATAAACCACAATAATCAAAACAGAAAATGGAAGAATGAGAGATTTTTTGATTCTGCAGCAATGCATTTTCTTGTACTGTGTTTCTTTTCACATAACACAGGTTCCATATTTTTAAGAAGCATTTATCCTGTGTCATACCAGATTATTGCTGCGTATTTTCCTGAACACAGAGGATTTCGTTTTCATTCTGCAAAGTTACATAAGCTTTTCTTTTTTTTCCTGAAGGAATTTGCAAACAGCTTGCCTCATAAAATCTGCCAGCTTCCCTCCACAGCGCAGAAGCTCGAGCAGAATTCTGATCCCAAAACACAGGACAGCAAAGGCTCTATTAAACACACTTTCAAAATCTTGCTTCTGCTAGTAGCTTAAACATTTGCAAAGTGATACAGCAGCATTCATGCATTTGTATTTCAAATGGGGTAATATGAAAGTAACTCAATATACACATCTCTCCAAAATGCAAAAATCTTAATCATTGTCAAAAAAATGAAATATATACTCTTATATATTCCAAGTCCCCTGTTTTGGGGAGAAAGGGCACAAAACCAATTTACTGACTAACCAGTCAGACAAGATACTAAATTTTCAGTACCTGTGTCTCTAAACCGAATGCATCTACGTTCCCCAAACCTGGGAGAAAGATTGTTTGTATTCTCTTGTCATCCCCATATATTTGACTGTACTCAGACAGGATTAATGCCTATCCTATTCTTATGCCCCAAAGAAAAACAATTGTCCTGGCTCAAGCGACTGAGACAAAACTAGACAAGTATCTGGATATCCTGTAAAGCTCAGGAAGAACAACAAATACAATTTCATCACAAAGCTCTAAACAATACATATAGTTTGGCAGATTCACTTAAACCACTGACAGAAGAGAAATGAAATCTTCAGTATAAAACCATTGTACTTGATCCATTTTGAGACATTTCACTCACCAGTTACTTTGGGAATCCCCTGCAAGCGTGGCACTGGCAATGCTACTATTATGCCCAGGTTTGTTCCAACCAACAATAAACCATGGCACACCAGGAGGCTGGTCACGGAAACACGCTGCTGCCCTGTGAAGTTTAGGAAGTGCTCCGTTACTCGAGAGTGATGATCTTTACCTAGATCAAAGTAACTTCAGGCAAACACAATCAGCTGTACCATCTCATTCAGCAAAGCACTCATCGCAAAGGCAAGTATTTCGCTGGATTCTGGTATTAAACTTTACATACGTGACAACTTAAATACTATTAAACTTCTGAAACATTCTGTCCTAAGTCTCTAAACCACAGTATCTAAAAGTAGACATAGATTATCTTTACAAATACGCTTTTACAAATAGACTGTGTTTGTATATTCTCAATAATAAAACTGAAAGGCATTTCACTTCACAATACTCAGTTATATATTGCCGTAACTCACTATACTCAAGACTCAAACCTGTTCATGATTACTTTTTTCTCCTAGTTTTTATTCTGTGAAACTGTATCAGAAGTGCTGTGTTCCCCTGTTGGAGTTCGGGTCCCCCCGTACAAGAATGGCATTGGCATATTGGAACAAGTCCAATGGAAGGCAACCAAGATGAGCAGAAGACTGGAGTACACGGTGTACAAAGAGACACTAGAAGAAGTGCTGTCTGCACCTATCTGATGGGAGGGTGCAGAGAAGACAGTAAGACTCTATTCAGATGTGCACAGTGATAGGGTAAGACACAAGGGATCAAATTTGGAACATGGGAAATTTGGATTGTAAGTAGGAACAAACTTCATCATAAGGGTGGTCAAACACTGCAACGGGTCGCTCAGAGAGGTTGTGGAATCACCATCCTATCCAAAGGTAATAAAAATTTGGCTGGACGAGTCCTTAACAACCAGGTCTAATCATGCCTGCTTCAAGAAGGATGGACAAGATGACCTCCAAAGTAATTGCCAAACAAAATTATTCTATGATTCTATGATTTTCTACAACATATTATTTATGGGATTGCTATTTTTCTAATTAAAAAATGTAATTTCTAATGAAAAAAATGTAATTTTTGCTTGCAATGCTTACTAAATATGTCTGGTTCAGTTTAGAAGGATTTTCACAATGGCCTTGCCAAGTTTCAGAAATGGAAACTACTGCCTGCCCAAATTTCTGCCATGGCCCAAGTTTATGTGGAGGAGCATTTAAACTCTGCTGGAATCCTCCAGGTTCAAAACCTGCATGTTCTTGGATTTATGATTAAATTTACATGCAAGAAAGCAGTCATTCTCATCTTCATCAAGCTCTCAAATTGTTAATCACTTCATCAGTAAGTAGGGAATTTGGATCCTGCATCTGATATAACTTGGATGAACCCGCATGTTCCACTCTTTGGAAAAGGACCTTAGTTATGGTGTATCACAAATGAATGCATTTTCCATCCTGTCCCTTGAAGCTGAGCCAATTTACATCCAAGAATATATGAATCACCAACCCACTGGGAAAGCACGGAAGGAGCAGCTTGACTATAGCCCAAAGCACTCAACTGGAAAGCTCACCACAGTTCAGGTCTTTCCTCACAGAACTTCACAAAACCAACAATGGTATGTTGTAAAAGGCAGACACAGGCTGCAGGGCCAAACCTGGAATTCCAGCTCTGTCTACCCAAACCCACATTCTAAAATACCCTAGAGGCACGACGATTAGGTCACCCTTGGCAGGTGTAAGAAGCACAAGTAAGTTGAAGAGGCTTCATCTACTCACGCAGACCTTCAGAAACACATATGTTGTTTTCCATAAACTCTAGGTGTTTATGCTGGTAGGACTGCATCATCCCTCTTCAACTAGATAAGCATGGACAGTCTATGCCTACTGATAAACTACAAGCCTTTTGAAGCTTGGAGTTTGTTTTATTGATGTGTTTTTTGTTTGGTTGTTTTGGTTTTCGTGGAGTTTTTTTGGTGTGTGTTTTCTGGCTTGATTTTTTTGAGATAATAATGGGATTAATTTAGTTTCCAAAACAAAGCACACAAAGGCACTCTTTCAGCACAAAAGAAGTTTCAACAGTGATGCCCGAACACCTCTGCATATTGGAGTTTTCAAAAATCAGTATTTGAATTCTGTGACACAGAGCTCAGGTTTGCTCAAGTTACATATGATTTGCAAGTTCTATCCCACAACCAGTGCCACAGCAAGTGCAAGGCAACTGCAGGTTAGCTTAACCTCACTCCATTTCACTTAACACTTGCTTTACAAAGTAAAAACATAAATACATAAGTACAATTTTTAAAATTTTAAAATTATCAAAAACTCCAATTGTACACTTTTGCCTCTAAAACCTCTTGCAAAAGCAAGATGATCACATTTTTAAACAACAGACCTTTAATTTTTTTTAAGCATTTATAATGTAAAATAACATGTATAATTTCATACTCCACCTCTGAAGCAACTTCTAACCAGTAATTTTTACCAGTGAAAATTAGTAATATGCATTACTATTTCCATAGGTGCACTGGGTTTGTGTGACAAGATTTTGGGAGCAGGGGGGCTACAGGGGTGGATTGTGTGAGAAGCTGCTAGAAGCTTCCACTATGCCTGATAGACACAATGCCAGCCAGCTCCAAGATGGACCAGCTGCTGGCCAAGGCTGAGCCCATCAGCGATGGTGGTAGCACCTCTGGAATAACATGTTTAAGAAAGGGGAAAAAAGACCTGTGCAACTGCAGCTGGAAAGAAGAGTGAGAGTATGTGAGAACAGCCCTGCAGACACCAAGGTCAGTGAAGAAGGAGGGGGAGGAGGTGCTCCAGGCTTTGAAGCAGAGATTCCCTTGCAGCCCCTGGTGAAGACCACGGTGAGCATGTCCCCCTGCAGCCCATGGAGGTTAGCAGCGGAGTAGATATCCACCTGCAGCCCGTGGAGGATCCCACGCTGGAGCAGGTGNTCATGATAGACGAAACCAGCAAATTATCAGCCAGCAGCTCAGAATCTGAAACAGTGAGCACAACCTTAAACATGAACTATCTATATATAGTGTAGGTCAAAAGGAAAACGGCTTGCTTTGAAATCTTGGAAAAGCAGGAAACATCTGCATCTGAAAATATACTTTGAAATAGCACATATAAGAACTCAAAAATTATATACAGATTTAAAAAAATCTATTAAAATATTAACTTAGAATACTGATTTATTACCTGCTAGACAAGGTTTGAAATCATACTTTTTTTCTTATTTGGCGAGTTTTTATTTTGATATATTTCAAATTCAGAGCAAAAAACCGTAAAACCAATTTTCCAGAATGCATTATGCAGTAAGCACAGAAATTAACAAGAAGGGAAAACGATAAACATAAATGCCAAAACTCATCCCATCTTTAAATGACAACTTTTAGATCACACTGTCCCAGTGCAATGACAGAACTGTTAAAACCTCTAAAATAATCCGATCAAGATCTTGACTTTATGAAGAACTGAAGCCAACAATTAAGCTTACAGGTGGACGAATGGTTTTATTGCCTATGTTCTGTGCCGTGTTCACCTGTCTCAGTTCTCAACTGAGTAAATGCTCAGGGTAAATGCTCGGGTAAATGCTCATGCGTTCCCACACAGACCTTCTGAGGTCAACCCTAGGTAGGTGCAAGGGCATACTGGCACATATTCTCTTACGTGACCATGCTGCTCTTACTACATAAAAAATAAGCGCACTGTACAGATCTATTGGGATGACCTAAAATTCTCCCCAATCTTTTTATTGTTTCCCAGCAGTAAAGTCAGAAAACAACTGCATTTTATGGTCTGGCACCTGGTGGGGTGGTGACAGAAGAAAGCTGTAAGCTTCAAAGTATAGTTTGTTTTCTGCAGAGAGGAAATGATACTTTTTCTTTTTTTTTTCCCTCTTTGTTTTTCTCATCTTTTTCCAGGAAACACACATGCCATTAGAGGATATATGGATATAAACAGAATACAGCAACTTAGAGCAGAAATCACTTATTTGTTAAACAGGTGACCTGTCATCGGCCACAGGAGCAATGAAATTACATGCATCAAGGTCAAAGAAATCTCTTTAAAAGGATAAACTCCTTTAGAGCTGAAAGGAAAAACATGTTTAAGGATGTTCTTGAATAATGAAATATGGCATGTGACCATGAAAAAAATAAGTGGACTGTCTACTCATATACGGTACTGGTGAAAAGCTGCCTTCGTTGAGATTTCAACTACCAATCACAAACGCTAAGCATGAACTTGCTCTACAAATGAAGTATGTTGCACTAGAGAAGTGTATGTATGTGTATATTTGTTGTCAAACGTTAACAGATTTTTTTTTTTTTTACCCTGCTGCTCAGTATGCCCTCTGTTCAGCGAACAAAGCTGTGCTTAGGCCACTTAAAAGCAATCCAACTTGCTGTGGTTTACTAGATAGTGAAATAAATAGTTACCTGGACCTACAGCAACGATGATGCTCTTCCTCTCAACCATCCTCTTCCCTCCTCATATGGCATTTGTACTTTTTTAGCATCTTGTTACAGAACACAAGCTTGTTATACATTATGAGGAAGTACTTTTGATGATATATGAAGCAAAGGTACTGCGGACCACTCTAGACTAACAGTCTATCCCACGGTTGCCTCTGTGACCCTGGTTTAATTTCCAGTCCTGCATTCCCACACACAGACTTCCCATAATTCCAGAAAGCAAAAGCCCTCCAGCTCCATCCTTCATAAGTGGACTGCCACAGATTGAAAAAGTTATGTCCAAAGATAAAAGATTCTGCCAGACACAGCCTGCTTTTTTACGTTACTAAACTTTGCCGAATTGCAAGGACAATCACCTCCTGGGCCATTTCCCTTATGCTTCATTCCTCTGTGATTCTGTCCTGCCCACTGTGCTGCAGGGTTGTCTTCCTCAAACCAAAGGAGGCGCATCCTTTACAACAAGGAGAGCAGGCAGGGATATTTAAAGCCATTTTCTCTTAAGAACAAAACTGGGAAAATCTAACGCTATGAGAACTGGTTACTAAGGTCATGAGAACCTCCTACTCCTCTATCTTAATTAGTTTACTACAGCTATCCTTTAAATACAGCACCGTAACTCACGTCACACACATTCCTGACAGTCACAGTCATTTTTTCTTTTATTTCTACTGTGTAACAAAGTAACAAAATAATTTCATTAACTTCAGGGAGTGACGTTCCTCTCATTTACATTGCTTTAAACAAAGACACAGATGACATCTCCAGGTAGCCTATCGGGCCAATATTACATGTTGTTGTTCCTACTAAAATCTTGGCAAAAGATGTCCAGCTTCTTTGAAATTATATCGAAATCTTGCCTTTTGAATTTCTCTTCTTTAAGACTCTTGGCAATATTTTTACACCAATTTCTTCCCTCTCATTTCAATACAAGTTGAATTTTTACTTAGCTGTTATTTTTGCATATTAAAGAACTCCTGTTGCATTTCAGAAAACTAAAAGAGCCATTTCCTTTAAACCTAAAAGTCCTAAAAATCCTCAGTAAAGGCAGATACATATTTTGTAAATATGCAGCTATTTCATGCCTTTTCTGTTTCACTTTTTTTTTTTTCTTTTTTAATCTCAGTATATACCACACAGAGTTTGATTTATTCTTTGGCTGCTTTTAGTTCCAAAAGTTCCTTACTGCTGCTTTATTATGTAAACCTCCTACTCTGTCTTTTAGCCTTTGTTGTTGCAGCATTATTAGGATGATATAAACAGGCCCAAGAGCTGCTGCTAAATAATTAAAATTCATTTCATTTTTAGAATGGATTCTCCCTTCGAACACTGGCTGTAATAATCCTCTACTCCCGAAATAAATTTCCATTTCCATTCACTGGCATGCTTTCTGTGAAGACACTGAGAAAAAAAAAAGGAACTAAAATGGGTAAGAATGACACTGAGGAGATAGAATTAGCTAAGTCTCTTACCAAAAAAAACCCCCAAAAATTGGTATGTTACATCAGCGGTTTTATTACCATAGCAATGAACAGTAAAGCTAAATTTGTGAAGATTTTTATATGCAGAAAATATGCATAAGGGAGGCCCTACTTCCCTTCCCCCCTGCTATAAGCAGCAGAACATATTAAAAGGTAATCTTTTTACAACTGATCTTGATTTCTTTGCATAACTGTGATGAATTCAATCAAATGACCTGCTTCAAGGCAGGCGATTTGCTACTGTTCCATGTTGGAGCTACAGTCAAACACCACGTGCAAAAAAACGCCCTGTCTAGAACATGATATAAATGGACACAATTTAAAATAAAGCTTTTGCAAAGCTAATGTCATCTGAAAGAAAACATAAGGCAGCGGAGACTGAAGAACTGAAACATTTTTGATGCAAGATTTATACCTAACTCTTGTAAGAATATAAACACAATCTCAGTGCAGGAAGAACTGGCTTCCGCTAGGAACAACGCAATGAAGCTGGCGCACACATTGACCATAAAACTGCAGAAGCTGGGTCTGTTGCAGTCTATAAACAGAGAGAAACAGAAAGAACGGTTGTCCCCTCACGGACACCTCCTGCTCAGCCATGTCACCGCTCTTCTGTCCATCTCTTCTCCTAGCACTGCCACAGCTCCCACCTGATGTGCTTGCTGATGCCGAGGTCCTAGCCGCTCATTTGCAAAACTGATACAGGCCAGTTCAACTGCCTGTGACACTGGTGATCTGGGGATGATTGAACCAGCTTCTGTCTTAAAACACTTAAAGATCTGTTAAACTTCATCCTAACAACCACAGGTTCCATCTTTACTTGTAAGACTAAACTTTTAATTCAACAAATTAAAACTGCAATCAGAAAAACACTTAACATGCTCCGAAATGGCAGCGTGTGAGTGGTTCAGTTGGGTTCACTGGGACTACTGATGTGACTAAAATTAAGCAAGTTTTTTTTGGTCTGGATCTTAGGCAAATTGACTCCATCCTGTACTTTGATACTAAGTTCCAGAAGCAAATGCTAAACTCTGCAAAGCAAACACATTTTCATGGCAGACTGCATTGTGCTACTGCTTCACAGTCACAAAAAAAAATTTACTAAACAGAAGCATCCACCTACTTATCTATATAATTACATTCATAACCTCTAAGGAGGAGAGCTGCTACTCACCCAGCTCACTGCACACATTGTTCTTCTGGGCAGGAGACAGACTGTGATTTACTAAAGCAAACAGTCACGAGACAGTTCGACTCAAAGTCTGAGACAGACCTTCTGATTCTGGCCTAATCTACAACACTCTGGAGAACGATGGTGATAAAGACAAAACAAAAATGTTACCATACGATGCAATTTAGCTACCTGGCAACATATTGTGAACAGGCGTGGCAATGTTAATATCCTGGAGGTGTTTCAGCGTCTCAGTGTGGAACAGGCGAAGTGTAGATCCAGATGTGAAGGCAATCCAGATCCCCACTCCAGCAACAGCCATGTGAGAGATGACCATCCCTTCCTCTTGATGGGCTTCAAAATGGCTCTGTAAGAAAAACAAGGACTCTGTGGGGAGATGCAACTGAACAACATCATTCAACCTTCCTTATCAGCTCTTCAGTGTAGGCACCGTATCTTTGTCCTCTCTGTCAAGGACAAAGCTAGCTTCCTCTGCTTTGCTCAGGCTATCTTCTAACTGCTGCATATGATGTCTTAATTTTCCTGTTACTTTCTTTTGAAAATACATCATCATTAGTATGGAAGGATTCTTGGCTCTTGAGCCAAAGTTCTACCTAATGATAGAATAACTTCACAGTAGCTTAGATATTGTATTTATTAAAAAATATTGCATGGTAGGGGCTGGCAAGCCTGTAACAGCTCAGATTTAAAAGGATTTTTCATTTCGTTACTGATATTCCTTTGGGAAAACGACCACAGATGAGGTTCCTGGGAGTGGGCAGGTTTTTTCCTAATATGTTACTTTTATCTACAGCAGAACTCCTCTTTAAACAATAAAAAAATATTTTTCTTCTGTTCTGTTACGTGGTCTTTTCAGAACAACGATAAAAGAATTGAAGAAAAAGTCATCTTTAGAAAGTAGAGTTTATGAATATAAATGCACAATTATTTGTTCAACTATGTACATAACAATGTGAGCCTCAATACTGTGGCTTGCTTTTTGACTCATAGACACTTCTGGATATCACAAGGATTAGCTATTTTGTTCTCCTGTCCTTCAAAATATCGATGCTTCTCATTAGAAAGGCCAACATCCTCCTTCTGAAGATAAGTAATACAGGACTTTGAGGACAGACCTTTTTCCTTGATATAGTGCCTTCACAGTTACAACTCCTGCATGGCTCCAGGAAGGCTGAAACCTCTCTACATGCCCCTGTTAACATGCAAGATAAAGCTGTAGTAAAGTTCTTTAATCACTAACAAGAAGTAGGGATATTTTTTTCCAGTCTTGTCTTGTAAGTAAACTGTCTCTGAAGTTAAACACAGCCTTTTAATGTTGTGCCAGCTATTATCAAATACAGAGAAGCTATTCTGATAAACATAAAACTTCCTTGGCTAAATAAACGACAAACTGTTCCCTGGATACCAATCTCTCTGAGGGATTTGGAAGTAAGTATCTGCTCTAATAGCCACCCTATATATTATATACTCTTAATTATATTTGCAGATAATATGCACAAGTACCCCCTTCCTCCTTGTAAAAGTACACTTAAATTTTACATGCATTACAATTAAGAGTTAGATTTTGGTCATTTTGCATCAATTGTGCACATTCACAACAATCAGGGGA
>VZTL01078036.1:0-19694 GCA_013400535.1 Scopus umbretta
TTACAAAATAGAGGGGAAACAGGGATGCTCTGGACAGCTTTCTATCATGGGACTGACAGGAGAACATCTCTTCCCTAAAGAGCGATTACCAGCAAGGCCCATCATAACACACTTGCAGCAGAGGGAGACAACGCTCATTGCCAACCTCACTGCAAAGCACTGACCATCCAGATCTCACTATATCACTATCTGTGCCATGGGAAAGAATATATTAATACACTTTTCCCAGCGGCATCATTATCTGAGCCACAATTATGTCCCAAAAGAACCTTTTAAGTATAAATAGGCCAAAAACTTTGATCAGAACAGTGCTCAAAGATAATCAGATGCAGGCCATTTTTGGCAGACGTCTCTCAGCCCTGAGGCTCAGGGGGCAGAAGGTATTACCCTCTTGGGCACTGTACACCACTCAGTTTGTCTGGACTGTTCAGGGTCAATACCTCTTTTATCAATCCAAATAAAGCATCACCTTCCCACTTTTCCCTGTGCAAGTTCCTGGGGTAGACTTAGGTTTCTTCATCAAACACACTCATGCTGGTAATGAAGTGAGCTAGAAATGCCTCTGACCTGAGAGATCAGTTTATTCCACTCTTCCCTCATCTGCTGCTGGCCTTCGCTTAGCTCAGCTTCACTTCTTTTTGATGACAACACAGGCAGAAAGAGGTTTTTTTCTTGGTTAAATGCTTCCATAAATGATGTCATTTCCTAGGGATAAAAAGGAGGGTAATTCATAGAAGAACACTTCAGGTGGAAGCTCATGGAGCCAGGTACGGCCTTTGAACACGTTGGTATGACTTCCATTAACTTCAAAGGGTGTGATGCATGGAAAGACAAGATAGCAGGAAAGAGGCATACTTGTCTCCAGGCAGTATTTGAGTCTGAAATTATAGGTGCCATTCACTAGCAAAATCTGTATTTAATATAATGTTAGTGCAGTGAGGACATGGTTCTCCCCTCCCACCAAGAGAAAGGGAAAATTCCTCCCCTCACAGTCCCCAATGGGCCACTTCACCACAGAAACTCTGGCTACAATATAAAACAAAGGAAATTGTACTTCAGGCACAATCTATAGCCAACATTTCAACTACTCCTCTACAACATTAGTTGGGTAAAACCTACTGTTATTATCATCACAGAAATCGCGAAGGTGACCTTTAATGGGCCTATGTGCTTGACTCTTGTCCAAGTCTTCAACTATGTCAATTAAAAGACACTACTTTACTCTCTCCAAAAAACTCTCTGCTCAGAAACCAAGCAGCATATATCTGTCTCCTAACAGAAGGAATTTCAGCCTATCCTTCCCTCAGTCATTTGAGGGCATTTACCAAATTCATTGTCAGATTTCCAACTCTTGTTTAAAAGTTTATTTAACACTTCAGTTTAGGCAATGAAGATGAAAAGCTATGTTTCTGGGAATATTTTTAATATTTCTTTTTGCAAAAGCAGCTAAACATGAAATGCAACTTACTCTGCACTTCTGGTAATACGTTTCATGCTCTGTGTCGATCAGCAACTTTGCTAACTTCTTCTCCTGTGCAGCCAACCAGCTCACGGCCTCTCTTACTTTTTCCTGGTAATTAGAGCAGAAAATTTCATTTTTCCATTTTGCAGGCCTTGTTTTTAATTTACATTGTGCCATAAAACAACACACATGGAGCATATGATAAGCCCTGTCCAAAGCTATTGAAAAACAAATAATAATCCCTGGGGACTCTAATGAGTTTTGGGTCAGGCACCATTACAGAGCAAGGCCAAAGTTTTAAACCTGGCACCTGGATATATGAAGGCATCTTAAAAGAAGAGCCTAACTGCAGTCCTACTGAAAGATTATCAGTATGGAGATATGTGAGTAATCAATTAATACATAAACTCTCATAGGAGAATACAGAGAATAGAAAACTTGGTTTTCCAACCAGTATGATCTGAGAGTGACAAATTCTGTCCATTTGTAAAATGTGAGCTATCACATTTAAAGCTGGGTTGTTCTGCACAGTTGCAAATCTGTCTGCCTCTACCCCAATATTTACATACAGACTTCAGAGCACACATGAAGACAGCCAGGGTTGAAAATGCCCTCTGTGATAGTTAAATGAAAAAACAAGAGAACCTGCACAGCAATTCCACCCATATCATCAAAAATCTATCACATTGAGTCTTGACTACCACACCAACTCAGCCCTGTCAGTAGCTGAATCAGAGGATCTACTATCTAACTGTTACTGAGTCAGGTTATAAACTGGGCAAAGAAAGTACTGATATTCTTGGCACCCATGATGCACATTCATTTAAAAGGGCCTCAGCGATAAGCCACATAACATACCTGCATGTCTTCTTCAGACTCATGCAAATTCCTGGAGTATTGCAAAAACTGAGCCACATAAGTCATGATTGATTTTTCATCTGGGTTCATAACGTCAACATCTACAAGAGCCAATACACCATTTACATAATTATGCAGCCTTCTAGGCCTGATCACATAATTACATGCTATACTGCAGTTATTAAAACACATTACCATAAACATGTTTATTTTGCAGCAGCTCAGTTAACATACCATTGACAGAAATTAATATGTAATGAACAGTTTTTTCCTTGGGAATATTTTAATATAACATGATTAACTAATGAAAAAGTTTCTCCCATGAATGGGAAAGTCTCATACCCTTTCATATCCTTTCTTCTGCATATTGTTCCTGCATTTGCTGCCAATTCAAAAATCCTACAAATCCTAAGTACAGTCAGTGTCATAAAATAAGGAACCTCCGGTTTGAGCATTATAGAAAAGATCAATGTTCCATTTCAAACTTAAGCACAGTCTTACTTTTTCCCGTATTACAAGCTAACATATATAGGATTATATTAATCTCACTCCTGATAACAAAAATTAAAAAAAAAAAAAAAAAAAGATCATTATACAAGGAACTGNAATAAAAAAAAAAAAAAAAAAGCAGATCATTTACCTTCAGGTTCAAGAAGCCGTGGAATATTCAGCTCCAGTTCTGCAATTCGGAAAGCCTCTTTCAGGTTTTCTTTATTGCTTCTAGCTTTTGCCTTCTCCAAATCAACTAGACCTGGTTGTAAGGTTTGGATGATGGCTAAAAAAGGCAGTCCGCTTCGCCAGCTCGACTTGAAATCAGTCACATTGATAGAGCCATGCCTATCCCAAAAGTGATTAGAAACAAAATGTTATAGCTTGTTTCCTTAGATGTCCTAAGCACAAATTTAGAAATAGAATATAAATTCAGTAAAATGGAGTATAAACCAAATCCAAGGAGTTACAGAGAACCTTGCCACTGAACTTCTGCAGAAGCTGGGCTGGACAACAATACAGCCAGTACTACCAATTGCTACAATTACATATTTTTATACTATTTTTGCAAAATAACTCAATTTTTTTATCTTATGTTGCAGTCTGAAGATAAAGCCTTACTGATCCAACATCCCTTCTGAACATCACCTTTGTGGTCAGTATCTATGCATTCTATGGGACGGAAAAACAACAAGCAAAGCACTGAAGAACATGTAGGTATTTGTCTGTAAGGGCGCCAAGTGTTGGAATCACCTCTGGCATTTTAGAAAATCCAGACCTTAAAAGTGATTTATTACTGCAGGAAAAAATACTTATTTTTCTCTTATTTAGCTTAGTGTCTTTAAAACATCTTCTATTAAGTGGTGCCTGGACAGTGCTGTGAGGTGCCCAGTTCTGCAAGCCACAGTGAATTCTGGAACAACTTTTACCAAAAACTACAGAATTCACTCATAACAAAATCATTCAATGTAATCACGGTTCAGAAAGGACCCTACAAAACAGACAGCAATATTGCTGAAAAACAAACAAAAGAAAGAGGAAAACTAAACAGACAGAGAGCTGTTTTTTACATGCCACTCAATCTTGTCCTGATAAAACACAGCTAAAAGGGAAACTTCGGTGCCTGAAAATGTTCTCCCAGCAGAAAGTGTCTGATGTGTTGATGAAGGCCTTTATCTCCCACTAACAACATGGAATATTAGTAGCTTGTTATTAGGACATAAAGCAGCCAAAGAGCTGGAGAGAAAGGGCTGACATTATTGTAAACCATGTTTGAAACGTCTTGGAGTAAAGCACTAGCTCTTGAAGAAAATGTAAAGCCTGCCCCTTGCAAGAAATACTTGTGTCTGCTCTAGATTGTGCACTGTGGATACTCCCACTGAAAACACCAGAGCTATCTGTACATCAAGCATAAGCAAACATCTTGTTAGAACTCGGGACTAGGACGTCTAGGACTAGGGTCTGTCTTTGGGATCATGCAGTGTTTTGACAGAAAGACATGAGATGTGGGAATCCTAGAAATCCTAAATTTTCCATTAAAAAAAAAAATAATTATTGAAACTTTGTTAACCAGTGCCAGCCGTGAGGATTAAAATTAACAAATCATGTAAACATTCCACTAGACTTGTCACACAGAAGCCCCTAAAAGAGAAAAGCCAAACAACGCAATTTACATTGTGGTATTTTATTAGTAGGATTAGCTTCGTGTTATTATATTTAAAGGGCTCATGTGAAAATATTTAGGGTCTGACTGATGCTAAAAGTACTGGTAACAACATCTGAAATCTAAATGATTTTCTGCTAAGCTGTCACTAAGTGATGCTAAAAAACAGGGGAAAATATCACCACATTTAGAGGAAAGCAGTAAATACAATGTGCAACACACTATTTATAAGGCTTGGATGGAACTTACAGTGAACACTGTTCTTTTGCCCACAACAAAAGAGCCTTTGTAGCAGAGATCTTCCACCGTTCCTTAATCTTAGCACTTTTTTTAGCTGATCGGCTTGCCTTTGGAAAGGAGTCAACAGCACTTGAACAATCAAGTGAAGGCTGATTGTAAGTACAAGCAAGTGTCCTGGCAAGTTCTTCAATCTACCAGAGATGATGGGAGAGTTAATCAGGCTTCAGTGAAAAATTACCAAGACATCAATGGGAGAAAACCACAGAGAATTAGAAAGGACTCAATCACAGCTGTAATAGTAGTTCTGAGCCCCCAGAGATCAGGCTTTTTTTTATCTGTTCAACCTGAACAATTTCATGCTGAATTCCCATCTTTAGGTGTTTTTTGGGAGGCAATATTCACCCAAAGACTTCCATGTTATACTGCGGGTACCAGCAGTGGCATCAAGGGACCTTCTCACTCAATGTGCTTTTCTACTCCTCCTACCAGTGAAAGCAGCCTGTGGCAGCTGTGTTTTCTGCTGACAACAGTGTGATGTATTAGGTATGTTCAGTTTGCCTGCTCACTCAGGGTGCAGGAGAACCTACTTGATAGACCTCAGAAATCTGCATTTGGTTAGAGAAGCTTGGTTGAGGTAAAAAGGTATGCAATTATTCTTCAACTATTCCATTGGCTTCCTGCCAATGCATAGGCTATGTGCAGCACAAGAATCTTCAGCACCAAAGTACCTTTACCAAGACAAACGTGGGCTGCAATACTGTTAAATAACTTTGCTTCTTAGTGCTCTCCTGAGTCCCAGTCACCAGTTCACCCCTGGTGCACCTATGTTAAGTCACTGCTGCGCTCTTGCTAGAAAACAGTTTGGCTCCACCATCCTCTACAGTCCTACAGCATGATTAACGCAAGGTCCTGTGCTTTCAAACCTCCCCATAACCTCATGCCATGCAAGATGCATGCTCAGTATCTTGTATAAGAAACATCACTACGACAGCCTTCACGTTATTTCAGGCACCTGGTACTGAAAAAAAAATAGTAGCAAGAATTACACATTGTGAGCACAGCCAACTCTGAAGACAGGGGCTGCCCCTGAGGGAGATGGATGTGAGCCACTTTGCACTATTTTCTCTATTTGGAGCTTAATCATTACAAGCCTTAGACAGATAGGCAAAGTTTAGCCTATTTTTTTAACTGGTTACTTTAAAAACATCTTAATATCTTTCCTACCATTTGCAGGTAGATACTGCTCATCAGGCAGCTCAGAGACACAGGCAAGGCGCACTGGTGTGTCTCCTCCCTGAGCCGTCACTTCCAGATGTCAGAAAATAATCTCCTGCTTTGTACTAATTCATCTCGTCTGGCAGCCACGTAAGTCAACACATTTTTGTGCTTTTCCCTTTACTAAAACTCTCTTACATCGCTGAAATACTTACATGAAAATGAAATATAATTGTCCAAATTAGGCCAAGCACAATGGAAGGTTTTCCTTCAATAATGTCAGCAACATGAATATTTATGAGCTTGAGCTAGGGGTAAAAAAAAAGGATCTTTGTTAACAAAGAAAATGTTCCACCAGCTAAACTGGCTCTAGTTGTGAATTTTGAAGTTAATACTCACTGATCTGCTCTTTAAAAATGTCAAAGCATTTTCTATGTTGCTCCTGCACTGGAAGGTATTAAATCCTTTTTCCCGTGGCTGTGAAGCAAAAAGAACAGGTTACATCCTCAGTTCTAAAAATTAATTTTATTTTGTATTTTGGTAATGGAAGTCCTGCAAAAAGTCACAAATTACTTCAGATCAACTTATTTCAGTGTAAGTGTCAGTGGTGTAAGAGTAAGTTACCTGCAAATAGCTCTATGACTCCAGAGGGATAAGTCATATGCTTACAATTAAGCATATCCAGAAATCTTTTCTGGATTTGACGAAGGACTGAGGTAATATTTTTATTACTCTTTCTTACCAGATGTTGACCCGAAAGCACTTCCAACAGATCCAAAAGCAAATGTCCCTGTTGTATGTCTGTATACAGGTCTGAGATAACAGAAGGAGGTGTACGCTGCAAAATAAAGTTGAAGGCTTGTCACACCATCTTTTGGCATTTTGAATTCAACACACTACAGAATATCAGATTACTCTGTTAAAAAATGTTTAGCACCCTTTATTTTTCCAAAAGCTGAAATACAAATCCTGCATCTAATCAGCCATATCCTGCTTCTTCTAGCCCATTATTATGTTTGTCTCTTATTCCCCCTTGCCCTGCCTCTGAATTTTATAAGGGTAATTTTAGCCCTCATTTTCAAGTATTTATACTTTTCAATGATGGATGTGGCAAAGAAAACAAAAACTTTGAAAAAGGGAAAGTTACAAGCAGCAGTTAATTCATATTTTGACTTCTTAATCAATGTATCCCCAGTACAAATTTGACTATAGAGCTGAATAACTAAACCCTTGCTCTTTTCACCCACTTGTGGACAACATAAACGTACCATGAGCTCAGCAGCTTCTGCTCAAGGAGTGACCAAAACAGGATTTTTTTTTTTACCTGAGCAACTCAGAACCCCAGCACATGCTGCATGAGCTGCTTTCTGAAAGCATGAAGAGCACATACGCTGCTACGTGGTTTGTGTTAATACTTACCAGTCACTCAGGTAATCCCATTAAACTCATGTTCTTGTATTACATAATAGAATAATACTTACCTAAACACAGTAAAACTAATCATAAGGACAGAATCTCATAAAACCCTGAGACGTGTGCCACAATCCAGGACAAGTATGTTTTACCACATCAGCAAGAAAGATACTGTCATCTACTTACAAACAGTCTCTTACAAATGTCCTTGGACGATCACCAATACAATGCTGTTACACCTATTAAACAAATACTTTCCAGGGGCTACTTTTTCCAGCCAGTACCTAAAAATCTTATATTAATTTTGTTTATTCCTAAAAAAGTTTTCTCCGTACAGCATGTCCAAATCAAAAAGGCAAAAGGCATGTCTTTCCTGAAGAATCTCTTTCTTACCTTTGCCAGTATGGAATTTATCCAGCTAGTGAAGGTTTTCTTCTGTGTAAACTCTCGCTGCACTGGAGAAAAAAAAAGAAAAAAAAATGGTTAATGGAAAAAAATGATCTGGTTTTATTTCTCTTTCTCAAAAACATACATGGTATCCATCTCAAACCTAAAGTCCATTCTTCCAGATATTAAGATACAATTTAATATTAGTTTTTCTCAACTCTTATTTTAGTGTTGACATTTTCTTGCTTGCAAAGATGATACCGTAAGGACCTCCACAACCATCAACCATACTTTACTGGATGCAGCAAAGAGCAACTAATGAAGGCTTTCTCAAAAGCTCAGCAACAGCAAACAGTGGTTCGAACACATCATCTTACAGAGCAATACGTCTAGAATAACCCCATCCATTCCCAAGTGTTCCTTGAAAGACTCAGGGCCATCGTCAATACAAGATCAATCTTGAAATTTGGGAAAAGCTATGCATGGAGTTGGGTGATGAGACCAGGATGGAGGCTGGGGTTAGGTGATAAATGCAAATCCATAGGTGAAGCCATACAACAGGATGTCTAGGCTAACCGCAGGGCTGGGGAGAGTTATTAGGCTGTCATCAGGGTATATACCCTCTAACAGCATCCTTTTCCGTGCTGGACCCTCTCTGGAGTATGCAGACCATCAATCCAGCCAAAAAGGGGCACACGGGGTTTTAAAACTGGAGGGAGGAAGAAGGAAGTGCTTGAACATGTGCCCCGGTAAAAAACAGTGCAATGGGACTCAAAGCATGACCCATTCATGTAGAGATCCAGCTCTTCACCCAGGTCCTTCAGGCTGGTACGTAGTGATAAACTACCAGCAGTTGTGATGGAAGATAGGAAGCTAGTTAAGCCCATGTTTTATTTAAAGTGTTTCTTGCACCAGAGTAGAGATCAAGAGAGGGGAAAGCCTTTCTCCACAGTTTGTGGGTAGCAGAGATGAAGAAAAGTCTAGTTGCCCCAAAAGGTGAAGCAGGGCATGAGCAGCAGAGGCGGACCAGACCAGCTCCCCAGCCTTGTCCCTGGTCACGGCCAGTGGATCCCCATCCCACGATCCCTCCCAAAAACCCACCCCATTCCCAAGATGCACCACCACCAAAACCATACATCCCTCCTGGACATCTGTACACAGGTCTGAGGTGTTGACCCCTGACATTACGGCCTTTCAGGCCTCACCGCTCCACAGGCGCTGCCACCAGTGGCCATCCCAATGGCTCGTGGGAACAGGCATGAACACAAACTCCTTTTTCTCTCCCTTTCCACATCAGCTTTGACTGCAAGCGTTGGGGTTGGCTTCCCAAAAGAACAGGCCAAAAAGTAGTACCATCCTCCCTAGGGGCCTGCCTGGAGCTGCAGTCATCCCCTCCTTCTCCCCATTTGAATAAAACCCAGAAGGCTGCACTGGTTTTTAATAGTCCAGACATTACAAAGCTGGTCACATAGACTATTAACTGAGGGAGGGCAAGATTATACAGTTAGGAGAGCTGATGTTTTGGTCACCCAAACCACCATCTTTGGCCTGCACCAGCCACACGGCTGTCCCAGCTCTTCCCTCTGAGGGCTGAGGCAGATGCCAGCCCCTCTGTGCATGGCTACGGGCAGCCATCTGCAATGCTCCTGCCTCCCCTGCCAGCTTGCCTCTCATCCCAGGCAGCAGGAAGGCAAAGACTGAGAGGCAGGAAAGGTACAAAACAGAGAAAGCAAGAGGCCCTCTCCCTGCTGTGCCGAGTGGCAGGAGCAGCCAGGAGCAGAGGATGCGCCTTTGGACGCTGGGGTCACGGCGATGCAGAGGCTCGTGGACCTGATGGGATGCCATGCTGGCCCACCGCCCCGCCAGGAGGACAGGAGAGGACGGTGCACGTCCTGCACCGTGGCCCCGGTGCAGCTCCCTGAGGAGCGGCAGGTGGCAGGGCAGTGTGCATGGCCCAGGCCTGGGGGGACATGGTGGGCAAGGCAGCTGTGGGGGTACTCGCTCCCCGCTTCCCACCTGCAGTAAATCTGCCCGCCACGTGGGAGAGGCAGTGCAAGACTCTGACCAGGCCATCAGCTTGCAAGAAGAATCAAATCTGGGAGATGGGGTGGGAGCGGACAATCTGCTGCCTCTGAAAGCATGCTCTGGCACAAAAGATTAATGTGAAGGCAAGTTTGGCATCGTAAGGCAAGACTACTCAGCAGTAGATATGTATGTTTTTGTAGGCTGCGCAGGATGAAAGATACCAAAAATATCAGGTCCTTGGAGGGGAAAAAAAAATCCAGAGTGCTCTGCCCATGAAAATAAAAATGCCACTCAGAGGAAAATGTCCCATGCTTTGTCATAGTCTGGTAATTTAGCAAACACAAACCCCAGTCCTAGGTGGCTTTTCATCATCCAAGACATCCTGAAGGGCTTGCTGGGCAGAGCTTCATCAGCTCACAAAGTGGAGCAAGCCGCTTAAGGATAATGCAGCCTCCTGCTCCTAACCCCACCACCCGACCCACAGATCTCCTTCTGCTTCACCGTGTGGGTGAGCAGCGAGAAAAACATTCACACATTACGTGCGTCGAGGGCTGTTTTGCATCCTGTAGCTAAGGCGTCTTTCAACAGTCCTCCTCTAATCTGCAGTACTATGATCCTGTTGGAGCATGAAACAGCCGATTTCCCCTGCTTGCTGGATTGTTTCATACTTCTTTTTAAATATCACAGAGATCACGGTCAACAGTTAGATAAGGGTAGTCTTAAAGACACAGACAAAAATGCAATCTCAAAATTCTGTTTTGTTTGGAAAACAGAAAATAATTGCAAACACGCCACACAGACCAGTCAATGTTGCAATGCTCACAAGGAGGACGTAAATAGCATGGAAAGGTTGGCTTCATGTTAGTACAGGACCCAACCGCACCCTTTGGTTGAATACCTGTGCAGGAGCCGTTCCAACTACCTAATGAGTGATTATTGAGTAGCTGCACTCCATTTTATCAGGCAGGCAAGGCTGGTATTACTGGCATTTGAAAAGGGACGGAAAGCAAATATTAACTACTCTGCCCGACGCCAGTGACTCTTCATCTGTAGCTCTTGCCAAACACACACTACTGCTACTGATTGGGAGAACTCGCTTTTGGGGTTGGTTACAGAAAGATGGTTAGGATGAGGACATTGGGTCTTGTTTTGGTTGAATCTCTCCATATTAATATGCAGAAACATTATGCAGTGTGGGCTAGATACTGCAAGTGTTGATTCACGTGGGCAGCTCTCAGGCAAATGTCTCACCTGGCGAAAGTACAAGGCGGTTGTTTCACTGCACACACCTAAGCAGACCTTACACCCCCCCACGCTACAGCCGCTGCCTAGTGCAACGCACCGAGCTGCCTTCCAAGCAGCCGCAGCCTCAGCTGCAACGTGGCTTATTTTCCTACCTAAATTAATCATCATCATCACCACCACCTCATGGTGAATCAATAACAAAATTCCATGCCTGCCAATATCTCCCCTGCTGTAGCGCAGCAGTCGCTCTCCTTCCATCCAGGCCACACGACACACAGCTCAGTACAGATGTGCTTCTGGCACCGTGGCAGGCAGCTGCGTTTCAATTTTCAGGCCGAATGTGTTTTCCCTCTCATCTCTCCCCCTACTCTACTGCTCAGAGGCACTAATGATTTAATCAAGCTTTCAAATTCTTATCTCTACCACGTGATTAATTAATACGGATTTTTATTTTTATGAGGATGAATGGATTCTTTGTTAGGCCTTTTTATAGGACTCGAAGTGACCTTGGTTTTCTCTTGCCCTAGTTTTCAAAATGTCACTGACCCAGAATAAAGAAGCTATCAGAAAAAACTGATCATTTTCTTTCCTTTGGGCCAAAACTCGCTGAGCCAAAAAGTGGATCGGAGAGAACAAAGTAAGAACCTGCTAATCTGAAAACACCCACAATCTATCATATTTCACCCTGTGTTTTAAAGCTAATCTTCAGAACAACTCTTTAGGGAGGAATAACACATAAAAGCAGCGTGTCACGTACGCTAGCCGAAAATCAATACACACTGCTGGACAATGACTGTTTTATCCAGTAATGAGCTATCAACAAGTGCTACAAACCAGACTAATCATTAAGGGCTGGAGCACGGGGACACGGCAGGGACCACGGCGGTGCTGAACTCTCCCAGGAGAAAGAGGAGGGGAGGGCAGGAGTGCTGCCAGCCACGGTTTTACTCTCAGCCTTCCTTTAACAGGAATACAGAAAAGCCAGACTTAAAAACAACCTCCTTTCTTCTGTTGCCTTTTGTGCCTCTCCCTTCCCAAGGTCGGAGACGGCAGCTCACAGGAAAGCACCATCTCCTCCCTCAGCAGGGAGTTGGGGGGAAGCAAACCGCAGAGCAGATGTACCCTGTCTGTCCACACTCGTCAAACAACGTCACCGAAGAGCAAAGAGATTTTCTTCTGTCACGAGTGCATCACTGCCAGTGAACCATTTACAACCGTGTGGCTTTTTTCTTTTTAAAAACAATGATTTGAAATTAGTAAGTGCAAGCCTGTCTGTCATCTTCCCGTCTCTGTTTTGCCAGAAGGAATTACCTCTTGTGTGTAATGTTTTTATATCTTTCTTTCACCATTTAGATCAGCTAAGGCTATGTCTACAGCAGCAAGCAGAGCAGCTCCACAGAAACAGATCAGCAGATCAAAAGAGCTTGTGTTCACGATGTAGTGTACCCACCACACTCGTAGGGAAGAAAGATTGTGTTGGACTAGCTCTAGCCTGAATGCCCACGGGCAGCCATGGCACCTTCCTGGAGCAGTTATTTCAGTTTCGTTCAAAACAACCATTTCCACAGTCCCTGACGGCTCAGCAGAATGAACCGAAGCGTGGTCAGCAGGGAGAACTGGGAGAGCTCCTTCGAGACAGCACTGCTGATACGAACTAAACCACCAAGCAGGTACATGCTGCAGATGATAGCAACTATCACAAGTATAAGTACTTGCTAAGTACTTACCAACCCAGGGAGAGCGTGAGCAACTCACCCCTGAGCCCTTTATACAGTCCCTTCCCTCCCACCCAGTAACAGAGTTTCATTTTCTGCAGACAGGAAAGCTGGGGAAGAGAGTTATTTCCAGCATTTATGTTCAGCAACATGGTGTTAAGCAATTAAAAACAAATACAGTATTTTTTGTTAAGATTAAGAAGCTTATCCAAAGCCCAATGAAGGTGATGAAAATATTTCTACAGGAATGGGTCTTTTCAAATCCAAATATCGTATAAGTATTAAGTAATAAACTACTACCACATCTGTGCAGCAAGTGGGAACTTTCCTTTCTACGCTATTCCCTTCAACCTCCTTTTCCTTTTGAAAGCAAATTATTCCATTTACCAAAAGTGCTGCTAACTCAGGAAGCGTGTTCACACTGAGTTTTGCCTGGCTGGCTTTCTTAAACACTTTTGCTCTTCTCCTTGCCAGGATCCTGGAGCAGCTCTGCTTTGAAACACCGCTGTCTTTACAGCCCATGAACTGAGGCACTGCAGTACTCAGGGGCATCGACAGAGGTTGCAGGTTAAATTTGTAAAGGTACGAAGTTACATCATTTAGGTATTAACATACTTTTAAAGGTAAGGGCTTAAGTGGCTTTTCTAACATTTTAAAGAAAATCCAGAGTGAAGCTGCGATTTGAATATAAGTGGCCTTCAGTGCCCTATCCAGGTGCCTCAGAAGCCATCCACTCCTCAGGCATTTTAATGCCAGTTATTAACCCATTATACACCTGATAATGCCTTTAACAAACTGAAATTTATTTAGCAGGGAACACATTTATACAACTACACAATCTATTTTATTTTTATTTATTAGGCATGTGAAACAGCAAAAATACCCGTGACTGATTTTTTTTTTTTAGACAGTATCATATGTCGGTTGCCTCTCCAGTGCCATCAGCCCTGTCACATGCCATGAAGCCATTCAGTTAGGGGAACTGCAGACCAGCTTCTCACCCAGGCAGCTGGCAGCATAAACAGGGTATAAATTTCTGTGCAGCTCCTATGGGAGCTTTTTGATTTGTAAAAGTCACCCTTGAAAAATCATAATAAACATTTAATGGACTTTTTTGATCACTCTGGTTAAAGAAAAAAGAAATGCAGCTGTAGTAACATCCTGCCCCCAACAGATGAGCTAGAACAACAACAAAAAAAAAATGCTGGGTAACAATGAGCAGTCTACCTGACCTCTGGATGAATTAAGCAGGTCGCAGAGTGATATCCTCCTTTACTTGGAGATTAGTGAAGTCTTCTACAAGTTGTACAACAAAATCTATCAGTACATATCATCATATTTTCAGTTTCACTTGAAGAGAAATCATTCATAAAGGATTAGACATAACTGCATGAAAATAGCATAATTCATTTATGTCATTAAACACTCTTCAAAAACAGTTTTAGCAGCCACATCCTTACATGATCATCCTTTGGGTGACAGTAATAAACAGTAACATGTACACAGATTAATAAGCAGAGCCAAAAATTAGGACCCCTGCAGTGAATGAAACAGTGAAAGAGTAAGTACATGCCCCAACCTCCGAGAGCTAAAACACACTCTCTTGTGTCTGAATTAGTTCAGCAAGCATGGAAAGAAAAGGGAAAACAGAGTTCTGCACAGGTGTAGTGGGATACACCACACATAGGGTCTGTTTGCTGTCCTAGGAAAGACAGTGGAAGGATTTGTGCATGGGAGAGAAAGTGGAGGTTGGATCCTACAACAGGTAAACAGGTTTACATCTTGAAAGCAAAAGATATTCCTGCTCCAGAGCACCACAAACCCTGTTCAGTTTCGGCTGTAGCCACCCATCCACAAGCGGCTGCACCTTCCCCTTGCTGCAATCCCGCGCTCAGGTTCATCAGCAAAGAGTAGTCCTATCTCCAACAGTTCTCAGAGCATTGCCGTGAAGCCCTTCTCTTACCAAAGGAGGGAACATGCCACCTCATTTCAGGTAGCTAAAAGAATTTTGGACCCTGACTGTGCCTCTTCCATTTACAGGAGGCCGAGCACCAGGCTGGGCCTGCCTATGGGGCCAGCCCGTAATGCAGTGCTGGGAGGGAAGCTATGGGAGGAGGAGACATAGGACAGGGCTCCCATGTTATTCCTCCCGTGCTCATTGCCAGCCGAGCCCCGAGCTCCTTCCTCTTCCCTCTGTAGCTGCAGCAAAAGTGACTTCAGGTTTCCAAGATGGTCCACACATGCCACAGCGGAGCATCTCCCTGGCAAGCATCCTCTGTTCACCAAAATGTCTGCAGCCTGCCTGGCAGGAGAAACCCTTCCTTTAAATATTTCCACATAGGATATATCCATAATAGGTCCACCTCCAGGCTTTTCACCTGCACCTTTTGGAGGCTATGCAAGGACACAAAACAGCTTTGCAGCTGCTCTGCATTGCACTGCATGAGAAAAATGGGAGAAAACAGGGAGGTGCTGGAGGACAGGGCACAGATAACATTGATCTTATTGCGATTTAATTTTATTATAAAATCTAGGACAGAGGGAAGGAAAAAAGAACAGAAAAAAAGTCGCCCAATTCCTGACATCATGCAATTTCATAGCAATTTCAATTTTCTTGGCAGGGAAGGAAGGGGGTAACTATTACTCTCTTGGTTGTGGAGATCAGCTTGAAAACTGGAAAAGGTTAAAGAGCAATATATAAATCTGAAAAGATACATATATAAGGGTTAATATTATTCTAGCTTTTACTTTAGCTTCATGATTTTGTGACTAGCTTCATCATTTGAAAATGTCCGGAGATGGGAACATTAGAAACCATGTTGCTTTCATTTCTTTACCTATTTTCTTCATGCTTCATTAAATGTCCTTAAAATTTAGTTGAAAAGAAAGACTCACTGAGAACAAAGTTACATTTTTACCTATCTTCCATTGACTTCCTTTACTGCATCTTTCAGGCCAAACACTATTAAGGAAAGTGAATGTTCATCCTTGAACACTCTTCTACCTAAAACCCCATGAACAGAAAGTCCACTAAAGCAGGTTTTTACTAAGCCACTAGCATTAATTTAATGGGATTTGTATAATAATTAGAGCTACTAAGTAGTAACCTCCTTACTAATTATTTTAAGGAGGTGGTTCTTTCCCTGTTTCCTTCCTTTTCTTCCCAAAAGTACGGTCCTCCTCACAGAAGACTGTGACTTAAATCACAGTCAAACATACCTAAAATGAGTGTTTGGTTTTATGCATGGTAGGGAAATAAAAAAAAGCTAACCATTTTGTTACATTTTTGAGGCATATAACTTCACAATTACCAAACCAATGGGCACATTAAGTTGATCTTGTCCTAATTAACCAGGCTAGACAAGTGCTCTATCGTCACTGGATGCCTTTCAGGAATAACAGAAGATTGGATCACAAAGAATTTAAAGGTAGAATAAAATATGAGCAATCTAGACTAGGTCTCACTCCTGCTTTTTTCTTCTGTAAGATATTTACACATATCTCCTGTTATGCTGTCTATTATACAACTCTGGACATATTCTTTGAAGCTATACCTTAACAATTTGAAAAATCAGCTCCTAACCAGCTTTACATCCGTCTTCAGTCACCCAAAAAGCAAACGGCTTTTCTAATAGTTATAACTGACCATTCCTTGAACCTGAGATTGCTCTAAAACTTCTCCAGGTGAACCTGAAGATTTAAAGTAACCAAAGTCTCTGGCTGCTTTGCAAATCTCATCCCAAGATTCCCATTAATGGAAAAACCTGTTTCCTTAGTGACCCTGTTATTCTTATCTGAGCTTTGCCCCCACAGACCTGCAAGTAGATTTACCAGTGTTTTCCGTATGTCATGTCAGGGAATGTGTCTGTGGTGCTCCATCGCAGCTGTGCCGCTGTTTGTTTGTTTGACCCAGAGCAGATGCAGCAGCGTCACAACTCCATATATAGAACATGTCTGTACCACTTGTTGCATCTTTAATCATCACAAAAATTGCTTATGTCACTTCCAAGGGCCGTCTCTGGATGTTCTACAACAGTCAGTTGGCTTGGCCCCAGATTGAGTGTGTTCATTTCGGCATAATCCAGGAATTGAAATTATTACAGCAAAGAAATATGATTTAGTCATTTCAATTTTAATAAGCAGAGCTCTTTCACTGTAATATTGACCAAAAACCCCTACTGTTATTCGACACATAAACACCAATCTGACTTTTCAGAAAATAGCAGGAATATTATTTCAAAATAAAACCCTATTCTAAAATCCCATGCAACTTTAATTCAGCACCTTAAAGCTAGACAGTATTTTCCAGACCCGTTTCGTGACAACAGCCACCTCACTCTTTCTACCCAAGGCTGACTTTGACTGGCACAACAAACGCGTGTCTGACAAGCTGTGCTTGGTGCAACAGTCAGACAAGCTCCTGTCTGCTAGGAGTTTTTGCTTGCTCTCCTGAAAATGTAATACTGGAGCAAAACGGAAGAAAATTCACCATTAAAGACGTTTGGCTTTGGACCACTGTTAACACTCACTCATCAAAACACATGGCTTCAATGACAATATTAGTGCAAATACGGATCGTATAAGTGATGTGGCAGAATATTCTTGTGCACCATCTGTTTTAAACATATTTTCTCTCAACTAAGCACCATAGTAATTTCACTGAAAGTGAGCTAAAAGGAAATAGCTCTGTGGAAACATGAATTAGCCCATCTGTCCTAGAATAACCAGGCTCTAACACATTGAAGACAGGCTTTCCAGCAGTGCTAGTCCTGCTGCCTGGACTAGCCTCCCTGACAGCCACCGTGAGTGTTTTCAATCAATCTGTTTAGAGGAAAATCAGTCTTCCCAGGAAATTCTTAGAGAAGAAAATTCAACCCATGATTAAGGAAAACCCAGAAAGCTTATCTGAGAGGCCAGCTCTGATGCAGTCATTACCACTTCACTGTTCAGGTAGCTGCCATTAAATTGGAACAATTAAAAATCTGCCAGTAAGTGCTTGCTTAACAAGTTATAACTCATTGTAAGTAAGGATGAAAGACTCTGACCTGTAAGAAATTTGTTTAGAAGCCACAGAAGTTTTCTACTTGTTTTGGCCACAAGCTATCTTTCTACATATGCAGGAGATACAGCAGTAAGAACAGAAAAACAAATAAAATAAAATATTCCTGTAGTTAATAGCCTTACTAAGACAGCTTAATGCAACTAATTGTCAGCAAATTGAAAACAAGGAAACTAATGAAATGGCATAACCACTTTCATGCTGGTGGTTCCCTTGAAAACAGCTTACAGTAACACGTATTCTGAGTAACAAAGCGTAAGAACCAGTGAGCACATCTGTACCAAAAAAGGCAACAGATCTGAAAATACCACGAGAAAGTACTACAAGAGCTGTTATCTTTCATTTCACTGCTGAAACATCTCTCGTAAGAACAGAAACATCTGCAAAGAAGCACAGACATGAACTAACTACACTGATCATAAGACTAGTTTTAACAGGTTTCTCAGAATTCCCTTCAACTTGTGCACAGTCACAGATTTTGCCAAAAATCTACATTAAAAAGGCACAGAAAACTACAGTAACTTACCTTGCAGCGACAGGTAGAGATCATCTATTTCGGAGGAAGCCTGCTCCTCTGTTGAGGGAGATGACTGCTTTGATGCCATATTAAATCCTATGGAGATTCTTTAATCAATTTCCAAACTGAAACTATTAAAAAAAAGAAAATCAGTACAGTTTTACATTAAAATTGATGATATCAAAGACCCTCAAGTGTGTGGTGCTGAGACATGCATTTTGGCTGGGTTTTCTTCCCTTGGTAGGCTGTTTCCTTAGCTCATACAGTGTGAATCCCAGTATCGGTCCCTAGACTCTTTTCTAATGGTGACCAGCAATACTCCACAACATAAATCATGAATCCCAGTGTGTCTTGCCATGAAAACAAAAGCACTAGGATTAGGAAAATGCAAACATAGTTGCTTTCTTGGAGAAAGCCAGGGTGACAAAAGCTTACAGTGCCTTCTGGCAGATTTGCTGCTGCCAGACCCCAGAGGTTTCCTTTAAGTCTTTGTACTTTTCAGGTATCTCTTACTGTCTGGATAATTGTTGCAGAATGGAAACAATTTAGG
This sequence comes from Scopus umbretta, assembly GCA_013400535.1. Lineage (NCBI taxonomy): Eukaryota > Metazoa > Chordata > Aves > Pelecaniformes > Scopidae > Scopus > Scopus umbretta. Next base: position 18,839 of record VZTL01078036.1, read on the forward strand.
CAGAATCTGCAAAGATTAAGGTGAAATGAAAAAGCAGCGGTTATCAGACGAGAATAATCACAAGTGCTGTTTCTGTCTGGTACCTTTGTTACTCCTCAATCCCCACGAAGGAGTTTCTTCTTCCAACTCTTTCATTTTCCTCTCCTTGGATACCTCCCCTATCTCAAATGCAATTTTAGTGAACAATATGCTATGTCTTTCTTAAGTGTAACACTGTTTCTGTTACCATAGTTCAACTTTCCACTGTAGGAAAAACTGAATACTGAGATACTGACTCATTTTTATCAAGAGCCTACAAGTTAAACAAATTCAAAAAGAAATAAAGCTGAAAACGAAATAAGAGCTCACCTTAAACAAGCTTTATTGCCTAAATAACTGTAACCTTTCCATCAGAAGTACTAGGATTTACACACCATGTATTAATAAACTCATCTACCAAGTGTATGTCAAAATAAAGGGTGTGAACAGATGAGAAAGGAAATACAACATTAAAGAATGCCAGAGAAAGTTTTACATTCAGTCCCTTGTGCATATGAATCATGAGGCAGCCTTTGTTTACTCCACTATATACTATTTTTCCTCACTCCCTGTCTCACTTGCTGCACAAAAAGGATAACATGTGTTTAATGACAAGTTACTCAATATTTTGTTTCCCTCTCCCTGAACAACGTGTGTCCTTGTGCTTTACCCAAGGGCTGCTCTGATGACAGGATTATTAAGTTCCTTATAAGATTTTCTACAGCACTCATCACCTTGGCATCTGAATGCTTCACAAACATCAATCAGTTCACATTTACAGCATCTACGCAAGATCAGGGGTTATTGCTCACATTTAGAATCCCAGAACAGTTTGGGT